>JAMZAV010008180.1:0-29760 GCA_024449915.1 Sweltsa coloradensis | reverse complement strand
GTGAGGGCATAACCACCCGCATTATAAACAACATTAGGGTGATTCTCCAAGAGGGGCGTTAACCTGAGCCTCGAGTGTCACCCTGCAGACCTGATGATAATAAAACAAGGAGCCAGTGCCTATTGGATTAGTTAACACAACACACACTGAATAATGTACGTATGAAATAGTATGATTTTAATGCACAGACGCAAACAGACAGTTAAGGAACTAATGGTTCACGCTCAAAAAAAACATTTATTTAATTGATATTTTATATCCTCATCTTGGTCGGAATGTAAAACAGATTCATGATATTTTCTTACATCACCCAATTTATGTTTCACTTTTAATTATTTTTGACAATATTTATTACAAGAGGCATATATCTCAAGTCATAAAATAATTTCGATGGTTACATTAAAAACTTTCAAAATTAAAACGAGACCGAAACACTAATAAAAAATTCACTATTTTTTTTATTTACTGAAATGTCAAAGGCGGCGCATAATAAGCTTATCGGTTGACGCGCCCTAGATCCTAGTCAGTTGTATAAAACATTGTGGTGGCTCAGCAAACCCTAAGTTCTCCTTCTCTATACGTTGGGCCTTGTTATCAATGATTTTAAAATATTTAATAATTATCTGAGCTTAGAAGATGGTTAAATTAAATTAATAAAATTAATGACAAAGATCGAGATCAATCAATCATCAGATTGTGACAAGAAGAGGATCGTTTGACGTGACGCAATAATAATCAAAGAGCAGAGGGATTTAATTAATGAAAAGACAATTTAGTAATTTGGGAATGTTCAAGAGATTTGAATGGACGAAATAACCAATTAACTACTGCAATATGCAGTCAATACCAAACCACAGCGATATCTACCCAAAATACACCAGGGGAAGATCCCCCCCCCCTAGCCCTAGTTAGCTACCATTGTAGTCGGCCGCTTGCTGCGACACCCAATCAATTAACATGCACAGACAAATCGCATCAACAGGTGAGATCACATACGACAGGGCTGGATAACGGAAAACTTGCCAAACAATCAACTATTCAACAAGAAATTCCCCGCCTGGGCCCGGGGTAGAATTAAGTCCAGAGGCCTGGCTATGGTAAATGTAAAAGCGAGGGAAGAGGAAAACTTTCTCGCAGCTAGAAACTAGAGGCGAGCTCTAAATATTCCGTTGACGGGGACCTTGCCCCCTTCCCTTGGCGACCGACCCGACCACGATAACGAGAATAATACCACGAACGGTGACAAACGCTACGTGAGAACCCGTCTTCCCTCCCCTACCAGTGGCAGGTTCTGACCATTAAGGGCCCCTCCTCCCCATAATCCCCTAGACTATAGAGTGGTGCATTATGACCTAACCGTTGACGCGCCCTTTATTTAGTTTGACTAAACTTTTAGAATGTTGTCGAATCAATAAACTCTAAATTCAACTAACTATTGGTCTTTTACCATCACTTTCATCTCTCATCATTCTCATTCCATTTAAAACAACATTACAATAATTAAACACACAAACAACTGCAGAAGAGAATTGACCATCTGTTTGATTCAATTCCTATGAGCCAAGATTTACAATCTGATTGCTTCACGATTGAGGAAAGAATGAAATATAGCGTACTGGTAAATACATACAAAATATTGAAAGGTATGTATTCAGGTATTTTACCCAATATTTTTCAATTTGTTGATCGTGATAGAAATTCTATTCTAATAAACTCTTTGAAAGTTCCTAAATTAATTTCTGAATCATTAAGAAAGTCATTCTTGTACAGAGGAGTATCCTTTTGGAATTCAATTTCTTATGATATTAGAAGCCAGTTTACTGAGCTAGGAATAGTACAATTTAAAAGTAAAATTGAAGCAATGATAATGAATCGAAGAACAAAGAAGAATTGATTTTTACTATTTATTTGTGGGGCATTGTCTCTGTGTTTATGTAATGTTAATTTATCTTCATATGTTCTTATTTATGATTTTGCTGTTCTCTTTGTTTGTTCATTATTGCTTTGATTTTGATGTATTTAATGTATTTTCAATTGATATTTTTCTGCCTAGATTGTCTGGTTGCCGCCCACTGGTGGAACTTGCAACTTGAGTTAGGTGTCCTGTATTATTGCTGTGATCAGTTTTTGACATGAACAATTTTAAATAATTATATATCTGATATAATTATATATTAGAGTCAAGATCTTTTGCACTAAATTGTTATCAAGATTTGAACACAAGAATGATGGTTGAACACAAGAATGAAGATTCGCGTTCGGTGGTTTCTTCCGCGAAAGATTGATTACTCCCTGATTTGCTGTTCCTGATTTTTGGCAAACCTCATATTCGTTTGAGTGGGATCGTCTAATAAATCAGTTTTTTTTCTTTTCGTTTTTCTTTTTTAATGTTTTTTTTTTCTTTCTTTCTTTCTTTCTTTTTTTCCTTTTTCCCCCCTTTCTTTTCTTTTCTTTTCATTCTACACCCTTTTTTATATTTGATTCATTCATTAAATGCATAACATATTTTTTTTTTTATTTGTTACCAAAATTGTTGTGTTTAAATGCATTGTTGTTGTAATGCTACTATTTCAAATATCTACGAAAATGTAGTTTATTGTTGTTTCTGCATCTATGTAATTAGATTTATTTAGTTGTCCTCCTTTGTAAATCAGTTTTTATAACTGAATAGGATAGACGTTAAATAAATAAATAAATAAAATAAATAAAAAACTCAATTAATAACTTACAATATCACAGGCGGCGCAATAAGACCTAACCGGTTGACGCGCCCTGGTTTTTTACATGTCTTGTTATGCATTTGTGTCATTTGTGGCAACTGCGTAAACAATAAAGGCAAGGCGGCGAGTATGTGTAATATTAGGGGCGGTGAGAAGAGAAGAAAGAGAAGAAATGGCGGGCGGAGATTGTGAATGAAACGTGTTGTAAATGTGGATGTTTTTTTTGGTATTGTGTTAAATAAAGCTCGTGTTTATCAAGTGAAGTTATTAATAACTAGGAAAACGCATTAAGTCCCGCCGCGTTGTTGGATGAGCGTAATTGGTGCATTGAGCTGCCATGTGTTATGTGGATTTTCTGTTGTTCTGTGAAAAAATTATTACTAAGTTGAAGATTTTTTTAATTTAAATTAAATTAAATAAAAAATTAATTTTTTTTTTTTTTTTTTAATAAATCGTAATTTTAAAAAATAAAAAAAATCATCATATTGAAATTTTCATAAGAAATAATTATTCGATTGCGCTCAAATTTTACACGAATGTATTAATTCATAAAATTAAGGTTCTGTGAAAAAATCATTACAATAGGATAAAGCATGAAGGTTGTTATAAGTCAAAGAGTTGTTTCAAAAAAGAAAAGAAGTAAAATTTCGATTTTTATGAGAAATAGTTTTTTCGATTGCGCTCAAATTTCACACGAATACCTAAATTCATAAAATTAGGGTTCCGTGAAAAAATCTTTAAAATCGGATAAAGCATGTAGGTGTTAAAAGTCGACGAAATTTTAAAAAATTGAAAAAAATCGTAAAATTGCGATTTTCATGAGAAATAATTTTTCGATTTCGCTCAAAAACGTGTCAGTTCTTGTTCAAAGATTTCAAAGGCCTCCATAAAATTTCATTGCAATTGGAGTATTGGTTTAGCCGGAATCGTGCTAACAGGCACACCATAATACAAACAGAAAAAAAGAAAAAAAAAACATTCCGGATTTTTTTCTCCAGTGTAGTGAAATGGAATCTTCGCTTCGCTCGCTACGCTCATCCAAAAAACGAAGATACGAATGGGGATGTATCTTACAAGTCAGAAGTGGGCTTGCAATTGAAGAACGCAGTAAGTTAGCTGGTGCAAGACTTATTTTCGGCGCAAATAGTAGAACGACGGAAAGCGACCATGTTTTCAAAACTTCCATAAAAGAACGCGAGAACAAAAGAATTGACCTAAAAATAGATGTCCCGAGAATCGGCTGTTAAACGAAAAGTGGAGAGAATGTAGAAGAAATAGAGGAAAACATGCAACGATTTGATTATGATAATAAATTGAAAAGTAAAGAAAATGAAAGTGTTGAAAGGCTTGTGCCAAGTGATACGCATAGGCCTAGCCCTGCAATAGAGACGAGAATTCCTGAGGCTGAGGATAGTACACCTAATAGCCCGAGGCTTAACCCTGCAATAAAAGAAAACAATGTCACGGATGATCAAAATATGATGACCGTTCTGCTACAACTGTTGGAACAAAATCGCCAAGGGGATGAGGCTATAAAACAGCTATTAAATAGGCCTTATATACCTAGAGAGACGGAAAACGTAGACCTGTCTCACGTGAGACAGCAGGATGCATATCACATCATACCAGATCTATCGAAAAACATATCTGATTTCAATGGGGCAGGGACAGGAGGTGCGTGGTTACAAAACCTGGAGACAACCTCAAATCTTCATGGGTGGCCACCTTCCTTCAAGCTGGAGGCTGCAAGATCCCATCTAACCAAGGCAGACCACCATTGATAAATGGCGCGACATGGCGCCGCGCGTCGTCGAGTGGGTGTAGTGGACCCACGACTTAGACCTCCGTGACGATAAAAATAACTCTCCTTGGATGTCTCTCGTGGGAATTATTCTGCTACGGGTGCTGCTCCAATGTAAAATCCTAGAGGTTTTTTTGCCATTTCTGAGCTTAGAGGTATTTCACTTAAATCACCCGGTACCTGTCGCCAATCATTATGCAGTGCAAGGACGCTGTCCATCGCCCAACTCTGGCACACAACTGATTTTTAGTTATAGGTGCTTCGCACCAGGCACTAAAGAATACCAGGGGAGAGGCTTCGAGCCCCACGACCATTCCCAAAAACACATGGACGATACAAACCAATAAACTGAATGTGGTCATGCCGGGATAAAAATATGATTGTTGAAGAATAGGCCAAAGGAGTATTTTTTATTTTAGTACAGAGATGCGATTTGTTGCTTATAGTAACACAAACCTTCATATTTAAAACACAATTAATACATTAACCGTCCCGTTTACTACACTTTAAAAAAAATTACAACAATATCCCACCCTCCGTAATATTAACTCGATGGAAAGCAAAGAAATAATAAAATTAAAAAGTATGGGCCCGGCGCCTCCACCAACAATGCTATTCTTTTGGAGTTAAAACTTTTCATACTCTACCCGGCGCCTCCACCAACAATGCTATTCTTATGGAGTTAGTCTTCACGAGACAAACATGTACTCGGCACGCTCGTAACCACTCAAATTAGTATGTACAACGCTCTGGAGAAAAATTGAAACTACATGCACATGACACAGATATTTTTATGCAGATCAACATAACAACAAACAGAATTGCTTTATGTAATAAACCCTACTATCAACCATTGTTAGGCGTAAAGTCCACGCGACGGGAGCAACCTCTTCTTGTTCCCGTTGCGTCGACTTTATGTGTAACCATGGTGTATAGTAGGGTTTATTACATCCATCAACCCCCGTCTGGGCCCGGGGTAGAATTGGCCCAGAGCATGGCTCTGCTAATCGTTAAAGGCGATTCAAGAAAAACGTCTACCTCGCAAACATCAGCTTATAATAGGAGAGAATATTACTCTCCGCAACTAGAAGCGAGCTCTGGCAATCTTCGTTGGAAACAGATTCTCCTTCTCTTGACGACCTCCCCGACAACGATGACAAGGACACAACGAACGATGACAAAGACGATGACGACCGTGACGTGAAAAAAACCCCTTCCTCCCCTTACCCGTGGCTGGTTCTTACCAACATGGGACCCTCCTCTCCATATCTCCTAGGCTAGAGTGGTTCATTATGATCTAGCGGTTGACGCGTCCTTAATCAAAATAAACTAAGGTTTTTTGTCGACAGGCTAGCAAAAAATTGTTCGTGTTATCGGAAGAGTTCGGAGGACGGTAAGCAGACCCAAGTAAGTATGTTTTACTTTTATGTGTAAACTCAATCCAAATATATTCAGAATCAGTATCAAAGATAGTCACGAGTATTGGAATAAGATTGAGTTGAATTGCTATAAGGACTCCTCCACCTCTTCTGGACAGACGACCTTTTCTAAAACTCACGTAGTGAAAAAGTAGGAAAAATTTCTTCATCACTTATATCCGAGTTCAACCATGTCTTACTGATGCTTAGAATGTGGGAAACTTTGTTCTGTAACCAAAGCCTGAATATCTGGATTACTCTTTGTTTTTTTAAGGCTTCTGGCATTAAAATAGAGAATTTTAATGCCACTAGCAGATGATCTATTTGTTTCATTATGATTGACGCCCTCTTCTGAGTCTATACTGAATAATGAATCATAAAACGATGGCAATGTACAGGCCCAACAATTCCACAATTCCTTTCCAGCTGATAACGTACGAAATCTGGATTGCGGAATATCAGCACACGTCCTATGACAATGACTTTTACGTTGAGCGCAATAAATAGAGAACTGATTTTCTCTCCCAGCCAAGTAATAAACTGAGCACTTTTAAGTTAAAATAGTTATTTTATTCGATCATGGACGGTTATATACACCAGAGGAGAGTTTGCGTCTCAATTCAGCTTTGCAATCAAGGTTCTCTAATTTGGCAATAAACTTTCTAATTTCTCATCCAAAGTAATCTATTTAACAATCTTAAATTGACATCAAACATATTTCTTCAATTTATTTATTTTTCGTTCACGTTAATAACTTTTGTTTCGCTATAACTATCATCATCAAAATTTAATTTTCTTATATATACACTTAGAAATTAATCTTATCATCAAACACACCATTTACACATCTCATCAACCTTTAATATCACAGGTGGCGCAATATGACCTTACCGGTTGAAGCGCCCTAGTTTCTCACGTCGTCGTGTATTTCTCTTAATAAAATATGTGACACGCCTTCTACTCAACTCAGCCCTGAGTTCATCATATTTCATGCCTATTATACGTAACAGGCAGATAAAGGTGGCAATCACTTGACGACGCAGCCGATGTACAGCCAGGGTCATATGTAAATCAAGAGGTCTGGAAGATACCTCTTTTACCGACATCGCGTGGTCAACTCTCTGTGCCATGATTTGTATCACCCTGTGAACTGTAACGATCGACGTAATAAGAAACATGGCTGCTAATGTCAAAGGAAAATTCACTATTCACCAGAGCAACTATCAAGCCTAGAAGAAATATAATTCGGAACGTAAAGAGCGCATTATATATCGATACCTAGGCCTAGGCTTAGCATTAAGATTATTATTATTATTGTCTTTGTTCTGACCTTTGCGTTAGTTTCCAATTAATTTCGAATAATTCTATCTTAGCTGTCAAGTCATAGGTTGTGTTCCGTAAAGGCGACCGGTCGACCATTCTGGGCTCGACTGGGGATTGTTATTTTTATTGTTTCACTCAACGTCTGATTGTTGGGCTCCGGCTACGGAATGGTGCGTGCTTCTACAAGGCCGTGTTTTTTTTATGAAAATTGTGATATATCGTTAAAATATTACATAAATCATATCATTTTACTAAATAAATGTTGAATGATTAATTTATTGTGTATACCCATGTGAATTACAGGAACATTCTCGGGAGTGGACATAATTCCATGATTTTCAATGATATAATTTGAAATAACCGCGCTTTCCCAAAAGACCTGCCCACGACCGGAATAAAAACTCTGGGCTTCTTGGTCTCGACCACAACAATCGAAACAACTACGCATCGCATACGTTCCTTGCAAATCTGATCTATCATTGGTGCAAATTGTGTTAACTTAAATTTCATTGGTTGAATATTGGTCGTTCTGGTCGTCTTTGCGGAACACAACCATAGTTGCAAACTACCAAAGTTTGTTTTATGCTTTTGTTTTGATAAAATTGTATTATTCTTCAAACTGCCTTCTATATATTGACAATTTTGTTCACCAAGAGTCTTTCAAAGCCTCTTAAATAATATTAATAACATCAAATAGTCTAGGGGGCTTTCATCGATCGATAATGCAGTTCACAATGTGATACAAATCACGAGCACAGAGAGTTGACCACGGGATGTCGGCAAAAGAGGTATCTTCCAAACCTCTTGATTTACATATGACACTGGCTGTACTTGGCACGGACGAGGTTTCACGATGATTTCTCCTAAGTCCCAAGTCTACCACGTTGTGGGTTGACACAGATGACACACTGCTAGTAGATGGTAAATTGTAGTTACACACTGGCCCTGGGTTCAATTCTATATCGCCTGACAGAGCCAGAAGCAGCAGAGCAACTTCTACCAAGTTAACAGGACATTTCACAGAGCGAGTAACTGTGGACCTGCACTTCCTTTACTAGAACCGCCCAACCTCCAATATGCCATCTCAAAGTTGAAGAACCGTGATTTACGCCAAGCATGGAACTTAAGCATATTGACCAACCCGAAAATTCTGCACTTGGTATTTACCATTAGATTTTTCAACTGGCAATCCACAGAAGCGGTCGTTGCATAACAGATCCCCGTCTGGGCCGGGGTAGAATTGGCCCAGAGCATGGCTCTGCTAATCGTAAAAGGCGATTCAAGAGAAAAAGTCCACCTCCCCAAACATCAGCTAGAAGAGCGGAGTATCTTACCCCCCAAAACTAGAGGCGAGCTCTGGCAATCGTCGTCGGGGATCTTTCCCTTTCCCTTGACTACCCCCCGGCGACGATGACAATGACAAAACGAACGATGACAAAGACGATGACGACCGCGACGTGAGAAACCCCCTTCCTCCCCTTACCCGTGGCTGGTTCTGACCAGCATGGGCCCCCCCTCCCCCCCCTTAGGCTAGAGTGGTGCATTATGACCTAACGGTTGACGCGTCCCTTAATCCAAAATAAAAAAAAACAAAGCATAAACAGAGTATTAATGTCATCACAAAAAATCTGGAGTTTGAACAAATCATTCAAAAAAGCAGAATACCTTACAAAAAACCGTGTCACAGAGCGGAACTTACGACAAACAGCCATTTTAAATTTAGCTGTCAAAAATCAAAGTTATCAAAACAATCACTTCGTTGCTACGGATAACAAAACAACACAACTAGTTCATCTACACTAGGAAACGCCAAAGTCGTTGTTAAACGAAGTGATTGAGTGAGCCAAGTGTTGATACCCGGGAACATCCCTTTCCTCCCCTATACCCAAGGATCTACCCCAGTATGAGGAATGATACCGGGTACTCAACACATGGCTCACTCACTCGTTTACGACTTTGGCCTTTTCCCCTAGATTTTTAAATTGAACTTTTGAAATGCCCCATCGTGTTAAAAAACGTATTGCCGTGAAACATTAACAAATTTCCAAGATAAAACAAAATCACCTAAGTTTATTTCCCATTTAACACCCCTCAAAAATAATATGGGGTTTGTAAAAATATAAAAAAGTTAAAGCTAAGGGGTTTATCGAACCTCAACCCTCCGTGTGGTAGGCTAAATGCTTACCAATAGGCCATGCAAGCCACGCAGATGTGGTCCCGATAGCTGTACTAAACAAATGCTATCGATTTTTTTAAAATCACATTTTTATTTATTTTAGGATTAAATCGCAATGGATCTAGTTGATTTTGTTAGGCAGTTCTCAATAATTTTCGTACCGGATGTCTGTTTAAAATTTCAGCCAATCTGTTCAGCGGTTCGGCTGATTTTCGACGTACAGACAGACAGACAGACAGACAGATAGACAGACAGAATCACAGAATGAGAACCGTTCGAGTTAAATGGAGACACTCGGTCGCTCCGCTCCCTCGTTTTTAATAGAAAAATAACATCGGATTAAAACATTTAAAACACACGAATAATAAAATAACTTTTCTCACGGGACAATACCACACGTGGTACATATTCCACTTGACCTATTAATATCAAATAGTTACAAAGCAAAAACACAATCAAGAACATACTAAATAAACAGTTTTCCACAATGAGATACTACTTTCAAAATCAAACTCACCGCCTTCCAGACAGTTCTGAAAGTAATCCCGTAGTTATTTGCATAAAAGTCTGTTAATCGTAAAAGGCAAATTCAAAAGAAAAGCCCGTCACGCAAACATCAGCTAGTAAGTTTATTTTACTCCCCGTAACAGGAGGCGAGCTCTGGCAACCGTCGTTGGGGACACCCCCCCTTTCCGTTAACAACCCTTGACGGCAACGAGCATGACAACACAAACGATGAAAAGACGATGACGACCGCGACGAATGAACCCCCACTTTTTCCCTTCTACCCGTGGCTGGTTCTGACCAGCTGGCCCCTCCCCCTCATATCCCCTAGGCTGGGGTGGGTGCATTATGACCTAAGGGTTTGACGCCCCATTAATCCTATCAACCATCAGAAAGTGTGCGGCTCCGAAACGTAAGTAAACTGTTATTCTTCTCCACACACGTTCATTTATACTAACACACAAAAAACTTAAATATTTACTCCTTTATAATAAAGTAGCAAATAAAATACATAAATTTGTATTTTGAGTCGACCCATTCAGTCCCAATTAACGGATTTGAAGTAGGGGACATTATTTTACCATGCAACCCTGGAGCCGACACCATCGACGAGCGAACAAGACTTGTCTCATAAACTTGTGACATTTTTACTAAAGTTAACAACAAGTGGCAATCATTAAACATCCATGGGCCAATAGAAAGGCGTTACCTAAAATATCGGGGGAGAAACTATTAACTATTAATGTCGGTCCATCAAGAAAAAATTTGTAACAATTCAAATATTTTCCATTGAAAAATTACCTAAACATAAGCTTACCTTAGATACCATGCGAGTTAAGTTTTAAAAATAAGATTTTGGGAATAATTAGAAACTACCATCACAACTGAGATTTCAGAGGGTTGTTTGTGGGTTGAAAAGTTATTTGTTATTGCAATGATACCAAATGTTGTGTTGTGTTGTGTTGTGTGTTCTCCCCCCTCTGGGCCCAGGGTTTGAATTGGACCAGAGCATGGCTCTCTAAATCGTACAAGGCGATTCAAGAGAAAAAGTCCACCTCGCAAAAAATAAGCTAGTAAGAGAGGAGTTTATTTCTTCCGAAACTAGAGGCGAGCTCTGGCAATCGTTTGTCGGTTACACATTTCCTTTTCCCTTGATGACCTCCCCGACGACGATGATAATGATGCAACAAACGATGACTAAGACGATGACGACCCGCGACTTGAGAACCCCCCGTTTCTCCCCTTACCCGTGGCTGGTTCTGAGTTCTGACCAGCATGGGCCCCACCTCCCCATATCCCTTAGGCTAGAGTGGGAGTGGCGCATTATGACCTAGCGGTTGACGCGCCCTTAATCCAAATAAAAACTAAAAAAATTTAAAAAAATTATTTATTTTAAATATGAATAAAAACGTTTTTTATGTAAACTGATTTACACCATATTTTGCTACTAGTCGCCAAATAATAATGGCAAAGAAACCCAAAGTAAAAGCACAGGAAAGAGATCTGTGAACACTTATAAACACTCTCATCCACCAACGCGATTGTAAAAACTGTTCCCGACGCGGGCCTAGTAACAAAATCGATAAAGAAGTTTTCCCATTGAAACTTCTTTTTCGACTCGTTAGTACCAAACACCGTAGAACAATAATAATGTTAGGCACGGAGGTTCTTTCATCTGAGCTCTTTGCTCCGACGCCAAGACCAGGGCCACATGGAGCCGGATTGTGGGGAAAATACACAGTTATAGGAGAAGAAATACACTAAACACCCAGACATTTTAGAATAAGTTGTCCAATACCAACTATGGTAAAATATAAGAAAAGTTGTAAACAATTATTATTAATAAAAAAAAAAAACTATTGCGCCCTATTTTCTTAGGCGGGCCACCACTAAAGCGTTATTCGCTGCAGCCCCGTAGGAAAATAAGATTCATATTAGAGGGCGGTGGGTAAAGGGATTTTTGAGAACAGACGGCCCGTTTTTGTCTGTCTTGATTGGTTTTCACACCTACAAAGTCGCGTTAGATTTCTCTAGACTAATTTACATTTCATTTTGTAATTCGGAAAGAAGATTAATCCCCAGTTGATAACGGATGAAGAAGTTCTCTCTAGTTTGGAGGATGTTTGTAGGGCGAGCTGTTCTTTCAGATAATTTGGAATTGGGTTTGTCATCGGTTTATTGTCTGGGCTGGTTGGTTTTTTATCTGCTGACAATGTTCAGCAAGCCAGACTTGGATATTTTGAAAGTTATTAACTTTTCTCTTGAAACTCATGGATGTCAACAATCAAATACCTTTTTTTTGTTCTTTCCTTTGGATGTTAGAACTTTTCAAGCTCACTCTCCCTTGCGATCGAATGCTGGTTCTTTTCCACCACATGCATGTCCCACCAACCCCCAGGGAAGAATTAGGCTCAGAGCATGGCTCTGTTAATCATAATGCCTGGGAAGAGGTAAAGTCCATTTTGCAAACAAACAGCTAGCAATTAAGATTATTCCGAAAATAGAGGCGAGCTCTGGCGGTAGTCGTCGTGGACCCCCCTTCAAAAACCCCTGACGACCTCCCAAAGCCCAAAGACGATGACGACCGCGAAAGAGCGAACACCCCATTTCCTCCCCCTAACCCGTGACTGGTTCTGACCAGTATTGATCCCTTCTCCCCATATCCCCTAGGCTAGAGTGGCACATTAAAAACCTAATGGTTGACGCACTTTGAATCTATATACAGTAAATAAATAAAATAACGGGTCTGATTTGACCCAAAGCATGGTTCTGCTAATAAGGCAATTAAAGAAACAAAGTATCTGCTAGCATAGGGGGTCCGGGGGAATATTACTACCGAAACTAGAGGGGGAGCTCTAGAAGCGTAGTAGGAGACATCTCCCTTTTCCAATTTACGACCTTCTGAGACAATGACATAACGAACGATGATAAAAACGATGACCACGACGTGGGGATCTTCACCTTTTTTCCCATTACCCGAGGCTGGTTCTGACTAGTATTGTCCCCTCCTACCCATATTACCTAGGCTAGAGTGGCGTTTTATGACCTTACGGTTTAAGCGCCTTTTAAACATTAAAAACAAAATTTAAAATTTTTGAATCTTTGTATAAAACCCAGGTTTCTAGTGAAGTCAGTAAGCTTATTGAGTTTACGTTTGATGGTAGTTTGGCTGCTTGTTCCTACCTTGCAACGTGGGACCTCCGGAGACATCAGGGTCATACAGGACACCGGAGACAGCTTTCTATATTCCTCATTGAAGTTATTTATTTAACCGAATTTAACCCCCATAAACACAAATTTATTACACAAATTTCCTTTTTTAATTCGCTTTTATTTCAATCATTTATTTCTTGTCGTATAATAAACTTACTAGGAAAACGCTTAAGTCCCGTCGCGTTGTTGGGAAGGGGTAATTGGTGAATTGAGCTGCCATGTGTTTTGCGGGGGTTTTCTGTTGTTCTGTGAAAAAATCAGAACTTGTTGAAATTTTTTTTAAATTTAAAACAAATAAATAAAAAATTAACTTTTTTTTTAATTTAAACGTAATTTTAAAAAAGGAAAAAATCGTAAATATGAAAATTTTCATAAGAAATAATTATTCGATTACGCACAAATTTTTCACGAATATATTAATTCTTAAAATTAAGGTTATGTGAAAAAATCATTATAATCGGATAAAGCATGTAGGTTTGTTAAAGCAGAAGAAATTAAAAAAATCGTAAAATTGCGATTTTCATGAGAAATAATTATTTGATTACGCCAAATTTCACACGAATATATCAATTCATAAAATTAGGGTTCTGTGAAAAAATTTATTACAATCGGATAAAGCATGTAGGTGTTATAAGTCGAAGAAATGTTTTAAAAATCGAAAAAAAAAATCGTAAAATTGCGATTTTTATGAGAAATAATTTTTCGATTGCGCTCAAAAAACGTGGGAGTTGTTAGTTCAGAGATTTCGAAGGCCTCCATAAAAAATTTATCCAATCGGAGTATCGGTTTAGCCGGAATCGTGTTAACAGAAAGACAAAAAAACAGAAAAAAAAAAAAAAAAAAAAACAACATTCCGGATTTTTTCTCTAGTGTAGTGAAATGGAATCTTCGCTTCGCTCGCTACGCTCATTTCCAAAAAACAACCCAAAAACATAAAAGAAGAATATTGCCTATCTGGTTAAAGCGCTTTAGTTCTCACGTCGAGGTCTGTAGGTGGTGGAAAAGATGGACGACAATCTGCAAATGGATGGTTCGAGTTAAGTCAAAAGAAATCAAATAAATCGCAATAAAACTTATGCTTGTGATATTTGTATGACGGTTTAAGTAATTGAATTAAGTGTTGAGTGAATGGTCAGTATAGCATTAGATCAACAATCATATTTCTTTTAGTATAGGCTTTTCTTTCCGAACTATTTGAAACTGTTCGATGTGGGTTCGAACAGCTGTTCCCCGTCTGGGCCCGGGGTAGATTTAGCCAGAGCATGGCTATAGAACGCGAGGAAAGAGACAAAGCACATCTCGCAAACGTCAGCTAGTATTATATGTAGGGTAGTATATTACTTCCTGAAACTAGAAGCGAGCTCTGGCGGTCGTCGTCGGGGACCCCTCCCCGATGTCGATGAAATTGACACTACGAACGATGACGACCTCGACATGAGAGAGCCCCTGCATAACTCCCCATATCACCGGCTCAGGTAGCGCATTATGACCTAACGGTTGACGCGCCCTGTATCTAAATTAACCCCGACATTTTTATGTATAGAGTTAAAAATGAAAAAAATTGGAGATGGCCACCTCAGTTTTGCCACTTAGGTGTCGACATGTTCAATGTTTGATAATAGAAATAGTGTTAACATGAGTTTTTTTTTTAAACAAATAATCTAACAAAGAGTGTCAATATTAATTCTATAATAATAAATAACATGAGCAAAAGATGGTCAATTTGCAAAATTTGTTTAAATCTGCATAAACCTCATTTATGGCAACCTGATAATTTTATTATGTATTCTTACCCGTCCATTAAGCTTGTATGTAAATCAAGATTTAACCTGAAGCGTTATGTCTCCAACTTTTTATAAATCCCACCGTTTTCTATAACGAATGTTTTGTGCAACTGCATAGTTCGCCATTAAGTGTTGAGCTTGTAACACAATGACGCGACCCTTAAGGTGAGTGAAACACGGCTCTGAAATTAGAAAACAATATAATCATCAAACACACCATAACCTCATTTAATTAACTTTCAATATCACAGGCGGCGCAATATGACCTAACCGGTTGAAGCGCCCTAGTGTCTCACGTCGTATTTAATTCACAGATAGCATCATCTCTAACAAAAACTATATTTTTACATCGTGAAAAATTACGAGGGGATCACGAAACTTATGAAATAAACCGCGCTGGTTTATGGGAACCAATTTCATGATTCCCGTCGACCACTCCATTGTTTCAGTGGCTGAATAAGTGATCGGTTCCAACTAACCGTTACTCATCTCTGCTAATCTAGTAGTATGAGTGGCATTAAAAAGCCAGGCGGGTTTTCAAGTCTCATTGTGGTGCAGGTTTCACGGGGATGCTCTCAACACGACCATCCTCTCTGGTAAGAATGAACACGTAATTTTAACACCCGTCTGGGCCCAGAGCAGGCGAGCAAGGAGATAAAGTCCATTTCGCAAATAACAGATGAAACGAAAGGGAGTTTGTTACTCCCTGAAACTAGAGGCGAGCTCTGACGGTCGTCGTCGGAAAACTCCACCTTCCTTTGACGACCTCCCTGACGACGACAAAGTCAATGACGGCCTCATGAGAAACCGCGTTGTATTTTCTTCCCCTACCCGTGGTTATAGTTCTGAGCAGCAAGAGACTTTTCTCCCAATATCCTAAAGGCTACCCTCTGTCTGGACCCGGGGTAGAATTGGCCCAGAGAATGGCTCTGCTGATCGTTAAAGGCGGGTATGCGGGGGAAGGAGAGTATATTTCTCCCCAAAACTAGAGGCTTGCTCTGGCAATCGTCGTCGGGGACACTTCCCTTTTCCCTTGGCGACCTCCTCGACGACGATGACAACGTCGATGACGACCGCGACGTGAGAACACCCCTTCCTCCCCAATTATGACCTAACGGTTGACGTGCCCTTAATCCAAGTAAAAAAATATAAATATACAAGAGATAATAAATTAAAAATAGGCTGCAAATGTGTAGGATTCAATTTAAGAGGGGACGCTGAGATTGGCCAAACTCAAATGCGCGTGCTCAGGGTTGACGATTTCACATCTTACACATTTCTTTTATATATTTATTTATTTCCATTCAGTAAATATTTTTTTTCTTTTGCTATTACTATCACCAACATGATTTTATTTCCATTTATAAACTAGTTAACTACCAACTAAATTAACTTTAAATATTACAGACGTCGCAATATGACCTAACCGGTTGAAGCGCCCTAGTTTCTCATGTGTATTACTTGTCAATTTCGCAAGACTCTAGCAAAAGGTTTGGTAATTATAGCATGACATTAAATGTAATCTGAAATAGCAATGAGCTAAATCAAGAATGAATTATTATTTTACTCCATTATAAAAGGTCAACGAGATGTTCAAGTATATTATCAGTATTTGAGTTATCAACACGAGTCACAGGTTGTCGAGGTTGGCCGCCACGTCTGACTGGTCAGCGTTAGGAAGTATCAGAAAACAGTTCAGTTGTTTACTGAAAACAAACACCAGGGTCGATATTCTTACATCGTAAGAAGCTGATGGTTGAAAACATGGTCGAGTAGCGGGTAGCATGACCATGCGACATGCCCACCGTGCCTGGGACAGCTCTGCATGTTGCAGCGAGCGACTTAATGAGGATTTAGCCCTCTCGCTTCTAGGCTCATCGTCCACCTCGCCAACATCAGCTAGTAAGAGGGGATATATTGATAGATTCTGTATTAGGTTAAATAGTGGTGAAGGTCTCCTAGGCAAAGCCTACATACTACTAACTATATACTAACCTTCATTGCTCCACCCCTAATGTGGGTTACCAAACTCAATGAACTTTAGCTCCAAAGTTCTTGTAACCCTGACATGGACATTGGGGAACCTTGTATTGATAATTGAGACAAGATCAGATTAAGATCATAGTCTAATATTATCGTACCTGAATAACCCATCAGGTCACCCTATACTATCATTATCGCCTGAGAACCACTAACCCCTGTGAGTCCAATTCCAATTGAAGTGTCATCAAACTTTGATGGGGCTATACAGTCACTTCCCCACAGTACTCGTATTGGCATGGTTACCCTTGCCACGGCACGACGAGTCGCCGTCGAGGTCTCTTTAGAGATATCTCTACTACACTATTTAAATCCCCGGGTGCCAAAGTCATTCACATTGCTGAGAATGTATTGGTAGCCTAGACAGGATATCTTTTAAGGGTAAATACCGTGTAGTATAATATATATACCCGTGCAATGAAGTGTTATAACTCTTATATTTCAAAGTCTTTCTTGATTCTTCATGATTTCATTTTCCTTTTAGTAAAAATCATATTATCAACCGCCCCCGGTATCTGCAAGTTTACAGTGAGTTTGGAGTATAATATATTTTTCAATTAGTAATATTGTGAAATTTTTCATAGTCATAGAAGTTTAACTGAGGTATCCCTTCCGTGTACATGATATATGTAAGTTGTTAGTACATATATTAAGGTCATGCAAGTCATGCAAATTATACTGTAAAAAATACATGCAGTTTAAGTTTGTAGCAGAGGTTAGGAAAAGACATGCAGGTAGTTTGAGTAAAAAGTTGTACTTACTGTGAAGTTTTTTCTTTATAATCTTCATGATATGTTATTCTTGCAACAAGATATAAGAAATTCTTTATTAGATTCTTTATTGCAACATTGTCTCGCTCTCTTTATCCATATTGATGATGCATATGCAATTATGGCCATAGCTGCACATTTGTACAGAATTTGTAGAGTACTATTTGTGAGGCCCCATTCTTTCTTTGATATTCGTGCAATCATTGCAAATACGTTTTATAATTTATTTCTATTATGCTTAATGTGTAGTAGAAAAAAAAGTTGTTTATCCAAAATCATACCAAGATATTGATAATCTATTACACATTCTTATGTCATTCCATTCAATTAGACAATTGGATGTCTTGTATGTGATAGTTTGCCCTTAATTATCATAATTTTCGTTTTACTCGTTGAGTAGGACATCTTGTGTATAATATTCCATTCTTGTCCCTTTGAGAGGACTTCATTTGCCAAAAGCTCCAATTCTTTTCGAGAATTTCCTTCAATTAATGCGACTTTGTCATCTGCATAATCAATATTGTATGTTCTAGGAAGAGCAGAATTAGTTTCCTCATCAAACACCATATTCCATGCTAAGGGTCCCAGTACTGACCCTTGCGCACAACCTCTTTGCACTACTTTCACAATCTTATTGTATCCAGACATAATTGCAACTTTCCTCTCTGAGAAATAGCTATTAAATACTTTGTACATAAGTTTAGAGCAGCCAAGAAGTCTTATGCGCCTTATCACACTGGGCCACCAAACATTGTCAAAGGCTCCACCAATGTCAATAAATATTGCTAAAACATATTTAGCTTGAGAGTTGTTAATTATTTCCATTACTTTATGAATTGCGTCTTCAGTAGATTTCTCAGGTTTATACCATATTGCGTAGGAGAGTTAAGATTGCTAGCAATATATTTAGGCATTAGCCTATTTGTCAGCAGTCTTTCAAATATTTTACCCATAGTTGGTAATAGAGTAATAGGTCGAAAACTACCTGTAACATTTTGAGGACGGTCATCACCTTTACTAATAATTTTGACACTTCCAAATTTTCAGGTTTTATGAAATATACCTTCCATAAGACAATTGTTGTACATGCATTAAAAGAAATCGGGAGCAATATCCCATGTATGAAAAATCATTTATTTTTCAATTTGGTCATTTCCAGGTGATTTCCCTCTTTTCAACCTCTTCATAGCAAGATATAATTCACCAGTAGTAAACAATGGTTCATCACCTTCTCCTTCATATAAATCATTCTCAAGTCTGATTTCTTTTTGAGTATCAGATTCAGTATAAGTATTGTCATTTGGAAATTTAGTATCTAATAAGGTTGACATTGATTCTTTCCAAGACATTGTTTCAACACCAGAAGGTAGCTTTATAGTATTGTAAAGATCATCATGAAGACGTCCACGAGATATTTTGTAAACCAATCCCCATGGATCAGATGTTGAAGCTTGTAATAAGTCTTTCCATGATTGCTGCTTTCAGTCGAGAATATGTTGTTTATATTTATTTTGAATACGTCTTTCTTCATACTTATTATTTAAGTATATATCAACAATACCGTACTTCTGCTTGTATTTCTGAGATATCTTTCTAAGTCAAGTACATACCTTCCTCGAAGAAGAAAGTTCTGGAGACCACCAAGGTATAGTACTTGGTCTCTTAACACATTTCTTCATCGATAATTTACTAGCACGTAAAATTTCAGTTGCCATCTGTGCTGCCATATTATCAGCACTTTGATTTTTAAAATTCGTTCAAGTCTAGTCTTAGACAATAAACGTTGAATATAAGAATGGAATATTTCCCAGTTTGCAGACTTTAATAAAGAGTATCGTGATGATAACACTTTAGGTAAGAGAATTGGATTATCTCTAATTCCATATGTAAAGCCAATCAAGTTATGATCGCTTGTGGTAGCTTCTGGGATAACTGCCAACTTCCCAACAAGTGGATTTCTACTAAATAATAACCACCTTAACACAATTTATCAGTTTTTACCAAAACGGAAAATTAAGGGCCATTTTGACTTTAATTTTGGAAAACTTAAAATTGATATTTCCGGGACATACGAAAAAAAATATGCTTAACTTTCTATTTTCAAATCCTTTCACGAATCTAAAGCCCAAAATATATTTTGCCAAACAATTTGGCATTAAAAAAATAAAAACAGTTGAAAATCATCCCCAAATTTTACTTTTTGACGCCCCTATACGCCGCATCCACCACTGTTCAACTAGCCTACAAGTGGATTTATACAAAAAATATTTACCCAAACATAATATATCAGTTTTAACCAAAACGGGCAATTTGGGCCCATTTTGACTTTGATTTTGGAAAACTCAGAATTGTTATTTCCGGGACATACGAAAAAAAATATGCTTAACATTCTATTTTCAAATCCTTAAACGAATCTAAATCCCAAAATATATTTTGCCAAACGATTTGGCATTTAAAAAATAAAATCAGTTGAAAATCATCCACAGAATTTACTTTTTGGACGCCCCTGTACGCCACACCCACCACTGGCCAACTGGTTAACAAGTGAATTTATACTAAAGAATATTAACCCTTACATAATATATCAGTTTTAACTATAACGGGTAATTTGAGGCCATTTTAACTTTGATTTTGGAAAACTCAAAAAATTTATTTCCGGTACATTCAAGAAAAAAATATGAATAAAATTCTTTGTGACATTCCTTACACGAATCAAAAATCAAAAATAGATTTTGTTCAACGATTTAGCCTTAAAAAAATAAAAACCGTTTAAAAACACAGCACAATTGACCCTTTGGGCACCCCTGTACCCCGCACCCACCACTGGCCAACTGGCCAAAAAGTGGATTCCTACTCCAAAATAACCACCCTAACATAATATATTGGTCTTCATTTCTCCGCAGGGGGGGGGGGGGAGGAAGGGTTTTCCAACCTGGGTTCTGGTCTTATTGTTGTCCTGCTTTGTAAATCATTTTTTTCAACTGAATAGGAAAGACGTTAAATAAATAAATATTTAAATAATGATTGACCATATTTGTTTTTTTCTGTGAATATATGTTCTCGTCATTTGTTTCCCTTGGTGCATCTATCATTTTATATTTATTTTCGTGAACTGAGAAAACAATACACACCATACACTAATATTTCTTTAACTTGCAATATCACAGGCGGCGCAATCTGACCTACCCGGTTGAAGCGCCCTGGTTTATCACGTCGTAATGTTCTTCTACTTCACGTTTGCCTCGTTCTTCTCTTCGACATCGGCTGTGAAATAGAACAGACAAACCAGACTCTCTTCTTATCGTCTATCCAGTGGTTCCCAAACTGTGGTACGCGTACCCCTAGGGGAACGCGGGCAGTTCCCAGGGGGTGAGCGAAAAAGTCCAGCGTATCCAAACATTATTTGTTACTGAATCATCAAAGTCATGGATATTTGTTAAAAGCTACTAACTTGTGAAGAACATATTAATGCTGTCTGTCCATGTAGCAATATATTTTATAAATTTAATTGGCACTGCCCAAACACGTACAATACAAAGACAAGTCTGTACAGTTTCTACAACACGTAGGCTCATTAACTTCAAGGTAGTGTGAAACAATGAATTCGATAGCATTATGTGACAGTCAAAATGTACTTATCTCCTGAGTTACAAACAGCTCAAGCGGGGAAACTGCGGGAAATGTCGACTGTTGTTTGTTTTAAGAAGGGTGGGGTACGTGGTTGTAGCCAAACTACTCAGGGGGTACAGTGGCTGGAAGGTTTGGGAACCACTGGTCCATGCGAACAGTTTATTAAAGATTAATTTACAAATCATGAAGAGTACTCGCGCTTCTTGTTGCGTTGTGAACGCTTGGCGTCCCCCGTCTGGGCCCGGGGTAGAATCTGGCCCAGAGCATGGCTCTGCTGATAGTACAAGGCGAGGATAGAGATAAAGTACATCTCGCAAACATCGGCTAGAAATTAGGGGAGAAGTCCTTGAAACTATAGAGGCGATATCTGGCAGTCTTCGTCGGGGACCCCTCCATATCGCCTTGATGATATCCCCGACGACGACGACCATGACAGCACAAACGATGACAAAGAAGATGACGACCGCGCCTTGAGAACCCCCACCTTATTTCCTCCTCCTTGGTTGGACTTTCCTCTTCATGTCCCCTAGGTTAGAGTGGCGCATTGTGACCTAACGGTTGACCTGAGCTCAATTCAAATAAACCTAAACAATCCAAAAAATCTAAACTTTACTATCAATATCGTTTCTTTTATGAACTAAGAAAACAATATAATCCTCAAATCCACAACAAAATCATTGCGTTAACTAACGATATCACGGGCGCCGCAACGTGACCAAACCGGTAGAAATGCCCTAGTTTCTCTCGTCTTAGTTGAATGATACGAATTTATTATGTGTACACGTACATGTTAAATTCCATGTGTGTGTAGGTCAAAATCATGTCTGGGCCCGGAGTAGAATTGGCCCAGAGCATGGCTCTGCTAATCGTAAATGGCGATTCAAGAGAAAAAGTCCACCTCGCAAACATCAGCTAGTAAGCGGGGAGTACATATCTCCCCGAACCTAGAGGCGAGCTCTGGCAATCGTCGTCGGGGAATTTGCCCCCTTCCCTTGACGACCCCCCGGCGACGATGACAATGACACAACGAACGATGACAAAGACGATGACGACCGCGACGTGAGAAACCCCCTTTCTCCCCTAACCCGTGGCTGGTTCTGACCAGCATGGGCCCCTCTCCCCTCTTACCCCCTTAGGCTAGAGTGGTGCATTTTGACCTAACGGTTGACGCGTCCTTAATCCAAATAAACAAATAAACAAGATACCGGCACTGTTACCATGGATAAGTCCACATCGTATAGAAGGAGGACAACATCGTCTCAATGGACGTCACTGAACTCATTATACAACGCGCACGGTGGGTGATCTCTCCAATCCGAGTCCAATACTTCTATACTATACTCCATTCTATAAACACATCTATTAGGTTTATGAACGGCTCAGCTGCATGCAGGCTGTTAGCTAGTGTTTACTTGCCTAGCATACTCTTGGGTGAAATATTTAAAGAACTTCTTTCATATGCTAACAAAGACAAACATTCTTACTTCCTCATTCAAAATTACCTATTTTACCAAATGTTATTCACATCAAACAAACATTTTTATTCAAAGCATGATGTTTCTTTTGCTATTACTTTCATCTCCATCATTTATATATTTTTATTTAAAAACAATGAAATCAACAAACACGCCATACAATAATTTTAATAGCTCAATATCACAGGTGGCGCAACATGACCTAACCGGTTGAAGCGCCCTAAATTCTCAAGTCGTCGTTCTAAATTTTGACGCGTCTGTGTTCTCAGCTGGAGCTGCCCTTGTTCCTGGTTGGTGATGAACCCCCTCCTCGGGACTCGACTGGAGCTGCAGATTCCCAGTTCAGTTTATAAACTAGTTTTGTCTGGTTGTGCAAAGTCCTCTTCAGCTGAAATGTTGTGTGCGTCGAGGAATGTGTTGCGTGACATTTGAACGTACATTGTCACTAGCGCGTTACATGTACGTGCCTGATCACTGTTTGTACAGGGCCAACACAAGGTTTTATCTCTGACTTCTTAAGACAAAGAATGTGTTTCACCCCCACACTGCCCTGTAGTTACGTGATTGGATATTTAGAAGGATTTATTGTTATATTATTAACCTTGTCTGTGCCTGGGGATTAATATAAACCAGCATTGCTCTGCTAATCGTAACAGGCAAGGGAAGAGATAAAGTCCATCACGCAAACATCAGACTAGAGGACTGGAACAAGAGGCGAGTTCTTGCAGTCGTCGTCGGGACCTCTCTGTATATTCTGACGACCTTCCTGACAAAGACGACAATGACAACACGAACGATGACAAAGACGGTGACGAACACGACGGGAGAACATCCCGTTCCTGCCTCTAACCGTGGCTGGTTCTGACCAGCATAGGACTCTACCCACCATATCACCTTGGCTAGGATAATCCATTATAACTTGACGGTTGGCGCGCCTTTAAAGGGGCTAAAAACCCAAAAAAAATATTTTTTACCACGTGATCTATAGCACAATACTACACTTTAAATGACAGTTTAAAAAATTATATCTTCTAACTGTGATTTAACACGAATTTTTCAATTTTTTTGATCCAGAAATTTGCAAAAATTGGTGTTTTGGGAAATTTCTTAAACCGGCTTTAACCTGCTTCTTTTTTGGTTCACATATATACTAGAGCATAATACCAATTTGAAATGTCCCTTTATAACATCGTGTCTTGAAACTGTGCCCAAATATACCCTCAAACACGCAAAAATATGCATTCCAAAATCACACCCCATCTTAGTAATCAGCATATTTTGACCGAACTACTTGCCCAAATTACAAAACAAAATATAGAGAATTTACAGAAAAGGCTGTAGAGTACGTCAATAATGGCCAATATTTTTTTGGATCAAAATCCTCCAAGGTCACGGGGCATAAAAATCGTCCCCATGTTATTTCTTATGGGAGATTTTTGCCGATGGGACCTAGCTCGAAAAATGTCACGTTCCACAAATTTTTGGGAGGTCATGGTGGCCCCAATAATTTTTCTGTTAGTTGCTTAATTCATTACTAGTTAGCCTGAATGAAATATATGTTTTGAGTTTAGCGGTTAAATACCCCTTTAATCTAAATCAACTAAAACTCATATTCGTAGGGAACCCTATGGCCTGGGGGTGGACTATGAATACGGACCTCTGTTGCTGTCGCTCCCTCGTCTAATAACGGTGACACTCTTTCTGAAATCGTCAATCAAAGAATTTATTAGACGAAATTTAATTCACTTTTAAACACATATCATGTTTATTCAAATAGATAGTATTGCTATTTTTCCACTGTCATCTCTAAAATTTTATTTTATTTCATAAATTAAGATAAAATAATCATCAAACACAACACTTACCTCATTTCTTTAACTTACAATATCACAGGCGGCGCAATATGACCTAACCGGCTGAAGCGCCTTAGTTTCTCACGTCGTCTTAACATAAGCGTCTTAGTTGTCTGTCTGCTAACATGACACATTAGTTAGACAAAAGAGCTAAACTCTGACTTCGTATACAATATTCATTTATACAATTTGAACTTAATATTAAAGCTCCCGTCGTTCGTCGATTCTCGTAAAGTTTGTAAATGTAGGTACAGATAAGTATTATATGACATTGTTAAACTAACTGATCTTTATAGGTATTAAACATGTATTTAAGAACTAGGAAAACGCTTAAGTCCCGCCGCGTTGTTGGATGAGCGTAATTGGTGCATTGAGCTGTCATGTGTTATGTGGATTTTCTGTTGTTCTGTGAAAAAATCATTACTAAGTTGAAGATTTTTTAAAAATTAATTTAAAGTAAATAAAAAATAAACTTCAATTTTTAATTTTTTTAGATAATAGTAATTTCAAAAAAGAAAAAGATCGTAAAATTGCTATTTTCACAAATACTAATTATTTGATTGCGCTCAAATTTCACACGAATATATAAATTCATAAAATTAAGGTTCTGTGAAAAAATTATTACAATCGGTTAAAGCATGTAGGTGTTAAAAGTCAAAGATTTGTTTTAAAAACGAAAAAACCCGTAAAATTCGATTTTCATGAGAAATAATTTTTCGATTGCGCTCAAAAACGTGGCAGTTCTAAGTTCAGAGATTTGGAGTATCGGTTTAGCCGGAATCGTGCTGACAAACACACAATAATACAGAAAAAAAACAAAAAAAAAAACAAAACATTCCGGACTTTTTTCTCCAGTGTAGTGAAATGGAATCTTCGCTTCGCTCGCTACTCTCGCTACGCTCATCCAATTATTATTTTAGATTGAAGAAACCAATATATTATATCCGAACTGACCTGTGGCTGTCATTCATGTAGTTTTTTTAATTTTCATGTTTAATGTGTTGCTATTTTATATTAATTTTCTGAATATCACAACGAGCATATAACCCTTGACCTAAACAGACAGGTGTGGGCGATAGCATAATAACATTAATAAAATACATACATGTACATATATTGAACAAGATTATTAATATTTACAGGCATTATACATGCAGAATATACAGACAATAGTGGGAAAACTATGAAAAATCAACATTTAGGAACGATGACAAACAACGATACAACCGCGACGTGAGAAGCCCCCACTACCCGTGGCTGTTTCTGACCAGTATGGGCCACTCCTCCCCAAAACCCCTAGGCTAGAGTGGGGCAGTATGACCTAACGGTTGACGCGACCACAATCCTAATAAACTAAACCAAAAACTAAAAGTCTCTCATTAAACGCCATCTACCCCCCCCCCCAGGGCAAAAACAGCTCCGACCGAGACTGACCGACGGATGTTTTACTAATAGCGTTCATTCTAAGGAGAACGATGATGAGTTGAGAAGGAGAAAGAAGGTTTGATGCTTTGCGCAAGGAATTAATCTCTCCCAATCATGAAGAACATCAGTCTATCATATGATAACGGCGTCAAACTTTCTAAGTTTATCATTCAAAGTAATTATCTACAAAATTTAATTTGCTACAAACACATTTCATTTATTTATTAATCTCCATTTAAATAAATAATGTTTTTTTTGCTCTTAAATATCAACACCATCAATTCCGTTTCTTTTATAAATTTAGAATACAATATAATCATCAAACACAACATTTACTCATTTAATTAACTTTCAATATCACAGGCTGCTCAATATGACCTAACCGGTTGAAACGCCTTAGGTTCTCAAGTCGTCGTACCCAGGTTTTGCGTTACTACATGTACATTGAACTATGTGCCACGGACTTTACATCCGGTTACGTAATCTACTGATAAGAACCAGGCGAGGGTAGGAACAACCCGGGTCAGTCGTTGCAGGTTCACTACGCGGACAGGTCGCTGTGATAGCCGGCGATGTCCACGAGACGGAGAAGACGAGGACTCTAAAGTACAGTGTTTAGTGAGGAGTAGATTCAAGCATTGTTGAATATCCTACAGTTACAATGTGAGCGATGATAAGGTATCGGATAAATTGAGTATATTCCACGTCGCATACAGCCGCCGATTATCTCGCCCATCTTTATGAAGAAGGTAAGACCTGTCACTTGATTAATTAAGGTTATCAAAGTTATGTGTACATAGATCTTGCCCTGCACTTAAAACACCTTTTAATGGTTCTTATAGTGCTAAATATCAGAATACCAGCACTTCTTCTGGCAGGACAACTACCCCCCCCCCCTACACTACAGCAAACAAACAATCGCGGTACCAAGTCAACGTTGACAGCAACGATACGTCTCGTCTGTACCCATACAATAACAGTCACAATCACGACAGATATTATTAAATTAACTAATAGTGTTGTTAACGATAAGTATACTAACTAAATGATCAATCTTTATTGTAATTAAATGTAAAAAATAGTTTTGTATAAAGTTTAGTTAAACTAGTAAGTAAGTTGTTTTGTGGTACTAACCACGTTGTTAATACCTTCCTCATTTATGTTTGTTGAATCAAGATGGTATTCTTTTGCTCCTCTTCTTCATCTTCTTCTTTCTAACGCCCAGAGTTGGATTTAGACCATTCTCTGCCTAGCCACCCAGTAAAGGTCCGCCAAATATTTCCTCTTTTCCAATTTCTTTTTCTTCAATTGGTCCCTTTCCTCCTTCAGGGACACACATAATTCTAGCTGTTCTGCATTCTGGATATGTTCTCTGCAGAGAGGACATGTGGGTGAATCAACCACTCATATTCTGTGAAGATGGGCCTGTAGGTAGTCGTGTCCTGTTTCCATTCGAAAATTTGCCACAAATACACTTCTTTCTTCCTCGTCCACTTTCCTCGTGACATCTCTTTCCTTTCTCAGCAACGGCTCTCATCGTCTCCCCCGTGCTATTTCTTCATTCTGCTTCCTCGTCTCCATTCCAACTTGGTGGCTGATTGTAGTTTCAATCGACTGCAAAGACATAGCCTTCTCTGGCTGCTGCAACTTGGCTCCCATTTTCACCAGATAGTCGGCCTTCTCATTGCCCATTATCGAGCAATGACTGGGAATCCACTGCAGGCATATTCTCCATCCTCTATCATAAAGGCTATAGTACTCTTCCCTACAGGCTACTGTTGTCTCACAGTCTGTATCTCTATGAGATATAAAGGCTTGCAATGCTGCCTTTGAGTCTACCAGGATCACCATTGGCTGTGTTCTTTTTAACTTTTAAGTTCGATTAATGCTAGGTGAATAGCCGACTGCTCCCCATCAAAATTGTAACTTTAGAAAGATTTGCCATGAACATCAAGGTTTACTTTGGTATTCACAGATGGCTCCAAAATTGACAACAGGTTGGAAGTGCCTTTTATTGCTCCACCTTAACTGAACGTTTCAGGCTAAGCGACGTGTGTTCAGTTTTCACTGCAGAGTTATTCGCCATCCGTGAAGCTCTTAAATACATTCTACGCTGTCGTTGTGGAGAATACCTTTTGTGTTCAGATAGCTTAAGTTCACTTCAAGCTATAAAACTCATGTATTCTAGTCATCATTTGGTACAAGACATCCAATTCTATTAAGAAAAACTAACCTCTAAGGGATATATAATAGAGTTTTGCTGGATACCTGGACACGTGGGCATAGAGGGAAATGAACACGCTGATCGGGCTGCTAAGGAAGCTTCCCAGCGTCGCGACGTTGATTTCAATCTAGTTCCCGTTCCAGATGTCAAGAGTGGATTCAAGCAAAGATTGTTGGATTTGCGACAAGCATCGTGGGATGTGTTTCAAAATAACAAATTGCATAGTGTGATGCCCAAATTGACTAACAAAATTCGTCCACCGACGTCTCGACTCTCCGTAGAGAAGAGGTGGAATTGTCTAGAATTCGTATAGGCCATACACGCCTAACACACGATATCTCTTAACCGAGAAAAGGTTATTCCCTATGTGACACATGTGATGTACCTTTAACTGTGCATCATATGCTAGCAGAATGTGCCAATATGATGCCTTGCGCACGCAATTTGATCTCTCCCAATCAGATGAAGAACTTCTATCATATGATAACGGCGACAAACTTTATAAATTTCTCATCCATAGTAATCTATTCCACAAAATTTAATTCTCATCATACACATTTCTTTCTTTTCTTTATTTTCATTGACATACATAACTTTTTTTTTTGCTATTACTTTCTTCATCATCAATTTATTTTGTTATTTTATACACTTAGAAAACAATCTACCCAGCAAACAGAACAGTGCGGGCAACTTGCGGGGCCCATACGGGCAATGTGGCAGTGCGGGCTATTTGCGGATTACGGGCATCTTGGTGATTGCCCTCATGTTGCCGTTAGGGCGGTATATGGGCACGTTGAAATTTGCCCGTAAAATTTAATATCCATCTTACCAGTATCTTGCCCTTAGGGCAAGATACGGGCAAGATGCGGGCATCATGGTTGCGGGCGGATTACGGGCAAGTCTCCATCTCGCCCTAAGGGCAAGATGAAGCAACATGCGGGCATCATGGGTTTCGGGCGGATTACGGGCAAGTCTCCATCTCGCCCTAATGGCAAGATGAGGAAAGATGCGGGCATCATGGTTGCGTATGGAATCTACTCCAAGAACACTGCAAAGTGGACTCAAAAGAATTGGAGTATGATGAATTTACACCGGTTTTACATCTTGTTTGTTTGTTTGTCCGGTCCCATACGGCCCTACGACCAAATAGTTTGAGCTTAAATTTTAAACAGACATCCGTGACCACTGACCAGGTAACTGAGAACTGCTAACAAAATGAGAAAAATCCGTTACCATTTCAACCTACAAGAAAATTAATAATAAAATTGAAAAAAATAATGGAAATTTGTATTTTTTATTTTAATTTAATGACAATGGTTTTTGTTTTGAAGAAGTCATTTTTGTCGAATCATTTTTGTCAGGCCGTGATTGTATTCAGTGACCAAATGTATCGAACTTTCCGCC
>JAMZAV010008179.1:0-29985 GCA_024449915.1 Sweltsa coloradensis | reverse complement strand
TGCTATTTTGTTATATAGGTTGTTTCACATGATTATAATTTGTGTTGTTCCCTCGTATGTCGGCAATAGCCAGACATAGATGTTTCTGCACACTTTACTTCACTCCAATTAAAATTTAAAACAAAACCTTCTTCTTTTACTTTTTAATATACAATTTCACCGCCTTCTAGCTTCAAACAAAATAATTGGAGTGCAAAGGGAGCAAACGACGACCAGAGAACTGCACCAAAGAGTGTTCGCTGCATTTCTTTCATCACGCGACATTGTCAAATTATGAATGGAGTGAACAAAATAACAAAACACGATATATTGTACTAGGAAAACGCTTAAGTCCCGTCGCGTTGATGGATGAGCTATTTGTAAGTTTTTAGTTTGCGTGGGATATATTAACTTATCAAGTACCTTTTGAACGCATTGTTGGTGATTGTTGTCAAGTTTCAATTGTTACTTGTAAATTGTTATTATAAACTAAAAAAAACTCATATTTTATAAATATTTATTTCACAAGAATATTGCACTAAAAATCGGGAAAAAATCGTAAAAGTACGATATTCATGAGAAATATTTTCTTCGGTTGTATTAAAAAACGTGGCAAGTCTAAGTTCAGAGATTTTGAAAGTCCCCTTCAATTTTTATCAAGATCGCATATGCCGTTTGCCCGGTAGAGAGCGAACAAACAGACAGAAAAACAAACAAAAAAAAACAAAAAAAAACACCCGAGCTAAATTTTTTTGGGGGGTCGGTGAAATTGAAGTCTTCGCTTCGCTCATCCAAAAATGTAGGCTACTTAAGTGACAGGCTACCTCATTTTATCCCGACGAGTGATTCTTGGTAAACGAACTAAACTATCGGCAAATCAATTATTTCATATCTGCATCTAGTTGGTTTGATCAAGTGCAAGCGTTATCGTATTTGCATTTTAGTAGGACATTGGGTCTCTCCTGTGAAGTTTAAACTTGCTATCTCGTTACAGGCGCATGCGCATCGACTTCATATTGTAACGTAACAAAGATATCGGACCGATTTAAACATGGAAAAAGCTCATACGTATGACAATCAATCAATTTATTTAATAGAAATTTAGGATAAAATATAGATGTGTTGAAAGAAAATATCAAAATTGATGTTTTATATTTCATGTTGCACGTGATAAGGATAATTCACAACTAGTCTAAGGCGTAAAGCGCATCAAGGTCCAAGTCGCAAGGTGTAAGTCGTAAGAAATGTGAGACGTTTACAACTGCCTACGTATTAGACGCTCTCTTTTCTCACTCTCACACACACAGATCACTGTTCTGATTGGCTCGTCGTAAGAATTGCAATTCGTTACGACATACACCTTACACCTTACGACTTAGGTCGTGTTTTGAACGTTCTAATTGAAACACATACGCAGCAATACAAAAAGTTACGCTTTTTATGTAAATCAATCCAGAAATTAAAAAAGTCCATCTAAATCATGTAGGGGTAAAGAACTCGACCGGCAATCGGGAGACCGGGGTTCGATAACCCGCTGAGATGGATTTTTTATCTCTGAATTGATTTACATAAAATCAATCACACCTACGGGAGTGTTCCCGATTAATGAAATTGAGAACATATTACGCCTTATACTTTGCGCCTTACACATTAGAACTAATGCTTAAGCTGTTTCAAACAATTAAATTTTAAGAAGGCCTACTGATTCTTTGGCAACGTCTCCTAAAAACAAAATAACATCTCCTCCGTTCAGAAAACTTTTCAAACATATTGCATAACAAAACGTACATGATAGCATGACATTGTATTTACTTGTACTGGTATTAAATATATTTACTAAGTAAAAAGACTACTTGTCGATCGTCTTGTGACAGCTTAGTAAGAAGAATATTCATGTGCAGAGCGATGACCTGAAATCTGAGCGTGTCAAAGCAAATGTTAGCAAATGTAAACCAGTAAGGTGTCACTGTGGATCGACACGAGTTGTTTACTAAGTACATACTAAAGGCGGATTCCTGTAGATTTTAACCTAAGGTTAAGCAAAACTATGGGTAATGGGTTAAAGGTAAAAACCGTATTACTGTACAGTTTTTAGAGGAGTTAATTGCCAAGGATACAGAATGGAACGACCAAACTAACACACATTGTTATCCGTTGGTGATTGGTGATTGGTTGGACTAGCACAAAGTCAAAGTTTGGCGTTATAAATTAATTAATTAAGTTACTAATTTTAAATTTGTATTTAGATTCTACCCACTCAGTCATTATTGATTTTCAGTGGGGGACATTTAACCAAAGCGACGAGTGAGCGATAACTAACCAAAGATCGATATTTTGTAATAGGAAAATAGCAATCAGTAACAGTGCGAACACCCGCGGATCACCGCCAGAATCAACAAGGCCGATCCAAACCAACTTTGAGTGTATTATGTGCCTCGTTGCTAGTACGGCTAAAAAGTCACCGTATACCAATTCTAAAGGCAAGAACTGATGGACTTCGGTCCAAATCATGTTACAAAAACTTCTGCCTATAGCGAGAATCGAACCTTTGTTCTTCTGCACAGGAAGCAGATATGTTAACCATAAGACCAACGAGCCACACCTGTGTGTGATTGTGTTGAAATGTACAGGGTTCGTGACCCTGGCGTGTAAATAAATAAGGGTGTATACATGATTGATTATATTGAAACAAATACTGTTCGAAGTAAATTATTGTTGCATTGTAAATTAGACTCAAGTTAGTGAACTGACACGTACACCTCGTACTACGTTAAACACTGATTCCCAGACTAAAAGTAGAACATTGCTCAGTTTATTTCACTTGGCAACCGGTTTTAAATGCGAGACGAGTACCTAGTACCAGGTGCGCTACTAGCGCTAACCCGAGACGTGACGGGAAACTGAAGCACTCTAGTTCCGGACCTCGCCACCAGGGAGGCCGAGAGTGCACAGAGAGGTACACAGCATCTACTTAAAACTTTACCGTCTCAAATTCATTTATATTTTAATAAATTCCATTTATAAGCTACAACATTTAAATGTCTAGTGTACGAAATAGTGTTACTCGTAAAATTAGTTTGTCAAAACTTGCTTGAAAGTTTATTCGTTAATTGTAACAAATGGTCGTTTATTGTATAAACAGATTGATAATATTTTAAATTATACTATTTTTTAAGTAGATTCTTGTTATTCAAAGACATATGCGAGTATCTGAAGTTTCAAGTCGGATTGTGTTGTATAAAGTAAGTCAAAAATCAATTAATAAAATTAACATTTCATATGTTAAGATGTCCCTTTTTTAAATAAACATGTTTTAATTATACTTAATCTATATACGGATTAAATAAAGTAACAATAGCTCGTTAAATTTGAAATTATAAAAACTGATTTTTTTTTCATTGGTAGACAATGAGACTAAACAGTAGATTAGTTTTGAAAAATAGGCAGCACGAATATACGGACACAATTCTTTGATTATAATTAATTATGTATTATAATTCCTGCTCATGTTGTTGGTGAAGTCTATAGATTCGTTGCGAGAAATTTGGATAAGTGAGATATTTCTACCAATATTTTAGTTAAATATGTTTTGTATTTTTGAATACATAGTAAAGGCAAGTATCGATAGATGATGAAACAATTACAATCTAAGGACATATATAATATGTAGTTTACTTCTGAATATCAACCATTTAATGTGGGCTCCTATAATCTCTATAAATACATATTTTTCCTTTTGCGAATTCAATCACAAATTCTATTACATAAGGGTTTTGAATTCAAAGTTCAAACTGACATACTTACCCGTTTGTTTCTGTCAAAATATTGATATTTTCTTGTGTGCGTTAATGTTAGTTTGCAAGAACATCAAATTTATAACTTATTTTGCTGAAATATTAAAATTGTATGAAGGTCAAAGGTAAAATTAACATCCGACCGATATGCAATTAATTACTTCGGCATGGAATATATTCCCTGGCAGTTTATCATGCACAGTAGCGTGCAGAGAGCACGGAACTAGCAAGAACCTTGCAAAGAAAACTAATTATGCGGTTCCTTCTCACTGTTTATTAAAATGCAATTATATTTTACTCTCATTGTTTGTTATATATGTACTGCATACAATTTTACCAATAAATAATGAAGACAATTAAAATGGTGGACGGATACTAATCTTCTTTAAGTAGTCGTTGTAAATATCATGAAACTCAAGTTATATTAAACAATTCAATTCTCAATCATGTTGGTGTGGTATTTGAATTGAATATTAAATATAGTTAGAATAAGCTCACTTTGAGATCATTGAATGATCTCAATTTTCGTAAAAATTTGCCCCGACTCAGAACTCAGAACCTCTGGCTTAACGCGTCATTGGATGAGCGTAGCGAGCGTAGCGAGCGAAGCGAAGATTCCATTCTACTACACTGGGGAAAAAAATCCGGAATGTTTTTTTTTTCTTTTTCTTTTTCTTTTTTTTTTTCTTTTTGTATTTTTGTCTGTTTGTCCGCACGATTCCGGCTAAACCGATACTCCGATTGCGATGAAATTTTATGGAGGCCTTCGAAATCTCTGAACTTAGAACTGCCACGTTTTTGAGCGCAATCGGAAAATTATTTCTCATGAAAATCGCAATTTTACGATTTTTTCGATTTTTTAAAAATTTCTTTGACTTATAACACCTACATGCTTTATCCGATTGTAATGATTTTTTCGCAGAACCTTAATTTTATGAATTTATATATTAGTGTTAAATTTGAGCGCAATCGAGAAATTATTTCTTATAAAAATCGCAATTTTACGATTTTTTAAAACAATTACGATTAATAAATTAAAAAATTAAAGTTAATTTTAATTTAATTTAATTTAATTTAATTAAATTTAAAAACAATTCAACTTAGTAATGATTTTTCCACAGAACAACAGAAAATTCGCATAACACATGGCAGCTCAATGCACCAATTACGCTCATCCAACAACGCGGCGGGACTTAAGCGTTTTCCTAGTAGCTCTAACATAGCTCTCAACAATCACAACATAAAATCAATTTGGTAAAGGCTTGTTCTGTGTCTCAGTAGCTCAATTTTTATACCTATGACTTCGTTAAGCCAGAGGTTCTGGGTTCGATCACCACTCGGGGCAAACTTTTACGACAATTGCTATCATTCAGTTGCTATTTCATATACTATTTGAAAGGTTTTAAAATTTATATTTGCACCTTCACAGTGGCTAATGTCGTAAACCAATAAAACTGTTATGTTTGTTCTGGTGTATCTGGCGTCGTAAAGTAGGATGTCTACGTTCCATGATCATACTAAATACAGGTCCGTATTAATTTTCTAGTGGAAAAGGCCCCCTATGTTACAAAGATCTTCAATGGCTTCGCCTAAATGATCGACGTAACCTCCACTCTGTCTCGTTCATTGCGTATTATCAACATCTTTACCGTCTTATCTTGCTACCAACTTCACGTACCTACATTCAAATCATCTCTTTAACACTAGATCAAGGGCAGGTACTCAACTCATTTTCCCCGTTCACAGGACAAACTTACTCGATAATTCATTCACTATCAGTGCAATAAGAACTTGGAACGCTCTACCTTCAAACATCAGGGACACCCATATCAATAGTTACAATATCTTTAGGAGTAAAATTCATGAACTTTATTTCAAAAAATGCCATGGGAATACTGACAAATAACAACATGCACAATATGTTTAAACTCACAATAATAAGCTTTTTCTTGATTTTAACTTCTGTAGACAATTCACTTAATAATTATGGTATGAATGATAGTATAAATGTGTAATATGTATAGTTTATGCGCTTTAAAAATGTAAATTATTGTTATTTTATCTAATTTTTTATTGTAAATCAAAATTGTTATTAACAAATTAGAAATTTGAAATGTATTTAAATTTATGGTTGGATGGAAGAAAAGGTTAAGCTGGCCTTAATCCCGCCTGGAAAATAAAGACGATTATCTACCTATCTATCTATCTATCTATCTATCTATCTATCTATCTATCTATCTATCTATCTATCTATCTATCTATCTATCTATCTATCTATCTATCTATCTATCTATCTATCTATCTATCTACGTATCTAATCAGGTATTTTTGGAGTGAGAATTGTGAAGCGAACGTCCATGGGGTGTCTCAGATAACACAAACCAAGCATTCGATTAAACGACCGAGAACAACCTAGGTAAACACTTTTAGTCAGGATTGCCTGTAGCGGGTTTCGAATCCAGGACCCCAGAATTAGAGTCTGGCGAGTTATGATCTAAAGTAATGTGTGTCATATTTTCATAATAATTAACCATTGTCTAACCTCGACCCCCCCCCCCGGAAAAAAAGAAAACAACTTAACAATGTTACGGCCAAATTTCATTGTCAAAGAGTATCATATTATAAAACATTTACTGATAAAAATGTATTAAATACTTCTTTACAGCAAAATTGTTTCTGTTTAGAAGACGCAGGCATGCTCAATTTACGCACATACAAATTTATCAGCCAATCTATTTGGAGTTTTTATATAATTGTGTAAAAATAAATTATGCAGGCATCTATCGTAGCAGTTTTCTATTTATTCATTATGGAAAATAAACAAAAAGTATTTACATTTTCTAGAATGGTCAAAAGCACATAAATAACTACGCATTTTCTGATCTGATATGATAGGAGAGTACATAATATGTCCTTCATTATCAGTTATGCCAAGTTATATTCAGATATAATGATTTATGGCTGCAGGACAAGGAACTCGCCAAACACCAAATCACGCCTGCGTCCTCTTAACGATTCATTGTCATAAATTTTGTACTTAAACCGTTCTAAATGTATCATTCACAAGTCCAGGATGTTTTTAAACTCCTCAAAACGAGGAAAACTTTTCCACCCGCCACCACACCGTACTATGAAGAAGCACTTTACAAATAACTTTCCCTCATTCTCCCCGATCGTAACATTTTCAAAAGTTTAAACTTATCCAACAACAAATCCAGTTATCCTCAATTTGCATCAGAAAGACAACATCAAGAGAGACGTCATGAAATGTGATTTGAATATTTTCCCCGAGACTATTTCCCTATTCCACTCATGCACCCAGCGATAGGTGGTGTGCGATAGTTAGGGGCGGCACGTCGGGGGTGGGGGCGGGGGGGGGGGGACGCGCCACCCCCCAAGGGCGACGGCGGGGGACGTAATTTATAACACAACCTCCATCATCAGATCAAGTTCACTGCTACGGGGAACAAACTCTCACATCCGGGTTCAAGGGGCGGATGGTGAAAACAGCGCGGAACATGCGTGGTGATATGTAAGATTTACATTGTTTAAGAGATAATATTGAAATAATCAGGTTATAATGGTGGATGTCAACAAGAGGAAGGAGATGACAGAAATTATTAATGAAGCCACACAACATATTGAGTTTATGTTTCGACTTAATTATCGTAAATTATTGTAGTCAATAATATAAAATAGTTACTAATAGTAGCATGCGTCTGTAATGATCATTTTAGTAGAAAAGTAAAAATTTTATTGTATTTCACATCTTTAAAATGACTGTATAAGTTTGTTTACTTCTTATGTGGACTTAAGTTCGTCAGTTCTTGGCTTAGGAATGTTTAAACGGTGACTATGGAGACGTCCAAGCAACGAGGCACATAATAAATTTAAAAAATTAATTTATTAATTTCGTTGTGAAGAAAATGATAATTTCTAAAAATTGTATAACCTAATAGTTCTAATAATCTCATTATTTATATAATAAGGTGTTCCAAATGAGCCTTGTTGATTCTGGTGCTATTCACGGGTGGAATCGTGTCCAGCTTGGATGATTGGTGATTCCTATTTAAATTCTTAAACGATTTATTGTTTGATATTTATTTATTTTATTCCTTGTTACTGAGCCTCTTACAGGAGCTTCTAGACGAAAATGTACGTTGACGATTTCATAAAAAATTGTAAAATAAAACGTGGATATTTGGTATTTAAGTCGTGTCAAAAATGCTTCGTATAGTGACTCGTCTCATAAGATGCCCAAGTGTAATTTTTATTAACATCGTGTAATTTTTTAACTGTCATTATATGTATTTGGGCAACTATTTAGTACATACTTGCAGTTTTGAGATGTAGCTTTAGTAAAAAGATGAGTTACTTTACGTAGACACATATAAGTAATTTTTGTAAACAAATCACCAAGAATTAAGAAATGTAAGTAAAAGTATTGTATTAGTTTTTAAAATTGAGACTTAAATTATGTTTTACGCTTAAATTTTGATATTCAGTTCAGGTGTATGAGCATGAATTACTTCACGTCTTTGTTCTAATACATTTATGTTCGGTTTGTTGAAGAATGAAATAAGTTTCTCGAAACTATTCATGAAACTCTATCCCTCGCGGGAGTTGTGAGCCCCTCACCACTCTTCGGCTCTAGCTTTGTGTTCGGTTACACCACTCTACAGAGCCATCCATCTTTGTTGCGGTGTTTCTTTGCTGATAATACAGTACACGAATCTACTAACACTAATGGAATGTTATGAAAAATATGTTTCTAAAAACCAACGTTAGAAATACAATATACTACATCCATTATACTCGTATGCTTTATCCTTGTGTTAAAGTTTGAGGCGTTCGTTATTTAAATTATTTAAAACGTCAGTGGCTACAAATCAGTAATTAAGTTCAAACAAAAGAAAAATCATAATATCAAACACATATTTAACGGAGCAAAGACAATAGCCAAAGACAATCGTTCACATTTGGTAAATTTGTCTTCATTGTCTCGTGTGAATAATTATGTATAGTAATGTCGTACCTCAAAACCACGGAATGTAATTAAATTTTAAGTACTGGGTTTAAGTACAGTTAGTGAATACACCTAATTGGTAGAGTCAGTTAAGTTGAAAACATAGCAACAACAACATTATATTACAACGTCACGTATTCTGTACTCTGGAACTTACTGAGCTGTTTTATACAGTTAATCTTTTTATAGAACAAAGTGGAAAATTGTGTAGATTCTCGTTGGGATGTGGTGTGGGTTGAATCTACCCCCAGTGCTCTCTGTGACTCGTTTAAAAGAAGAATAATGTAGAGTACGCTCAGTTGAAATGCTTTTTAAACCCTCTGGTGGCTAGGGAGGCTGGGTGCTCGAATCTCGCTTGGTTCGACCTCGAAGTCTGTGCTACTGAGAACTGAAACTACCTTTGATAATTACTATATCTTAAATGTTTTGAAAGTAATTTAATATTTTAGGCCTAATCAACTAGTTGTAAAAATTATGGTGAATGTTATTGCAGTGTCATAAATGTTCTTGAATGTAGAAGAAATGACTAATTGAGCAAATAAATAAATAAATAAATACATACAATACAATACCTTGAAATTATAACATGTCCATTGCAGGTTAAACATTTTAGCAGTTTAAATTTCAAATATGATCACAATTTTTATATTGTATTTATTTTTGCACCAAACTTTAAAACCATTTCTGAATCTGAAATACATCTACTCAAAATAAGAAAGCACCTTTAGACTTATTTATTAATATAAATGCCCGACAAATAGCGCTTTCAAGATTTGAAAACTAATGTAAAGTAATCCACCATTCGGATCTTAAAACACTAATTTAACTAATCTCTGGTGATATACATCAATGTAACTTCTTCAAACAGTAGTTTATCTATATCTTAGCAGAATATGCTTTAGTTTGTTAAGTGCCAACATTTGGATCTCAAAACACTAACTTTACAATCCTACAAAAATATAATTTAGAAAATATACTTAAGTTTTTTAAATAGATCTGTGTACGAGTTCACAAGATGTCAAACAGTTACTTCGATTAACTTAACTGGGTGTTTTTCTTCCTTAGAATTAATTTCTTTAACACGTTATTTTGACTAACCTCACGTTCAACGAATCGAACAATCTTAATAATAAATACCAGCAAGCCGTCCGTCCGTCTGCCTCCGTCCTCCGTCCTCCGCCTGCCTGCCTGCCTGCCTGCCTGCCTGCCTGCCTGCCTGCCTGCCTGCCTGCCTGCCTGCCTGCCTGCCTGCCTGCCTGCCTGCCTGCCTGCCTGCCTGCCTGCCTGCCTGCCTGCCTGTCTGTCTGTCTGTCTTGGATGTGCCACGTCTCACTTCACAAACCAAACATGAGTTTTTGTTGACCTTACCCTTCAACAGAGATAGTACAAACGGTGTTTGGCGATGCTAGCATCGACCAACCCGGCACCTCCACCAACAATGTTAGATAGATACAATCTTTCTTAGTTTTAAAGTTATCAGGTGATATAAGGTGATTAAATACTTCTTTACAGCAAAATTGTTTCTGTTTAGAAGACGCAGGCATGCTCAATTTACGCACATACAAATTTATCAGCCAATCTATTTGGAGTTTTTATATAATTGTGTAAAAATAAATTATGCAGGCATCTATCGTAGCAGTTTTCTATTTATTCATTATGGAAAATAAACAAAAAGTATTTACATTTTCTAGAATGGTCAAAAGCACATAAATAACTACGCATTTTCTGATCTGATATGATAGGAGAGTACATAATATGTCCTTCATTATCAGTTATGCCAAGTTATATTCAGATATAATGATTTATGGCTGCAGGACAAGGAACTCGCCAAACACCAAATCACGCCTGCGTCCTCTTAACGATTCATTGTCATAAATTTTGTACTTAAACCGTTCTGAATGTATCATTCACAAGTCCAGGATGTTTTTAAACTCCTCAAAACGAGGAAAACTTTTCCACCCGCCACCACACCGTACTATGAAGAAGCACTTTACAAATAACTTTCCCTCTTTCTCCCCGATCGTAACATTTTCAAAAGTTTAAACTTATCCAACAACAAATCCAGTTATCCTCAATTTGCATCAGAAAGACAACATCAAGAGAGACGTCATGAAATGTGATTTGAATATTTTTCCCCGAGACTATTTCCCTATTCCGCTCATGCACCCAGCGATAGGTGGTGTGCAATAGTTAGGGGCGGCACGTCGGGGGTGGGGGCGGGGGGGGGGGGACGCGCCACCCCCCAAGGGCGACGGCGGGGGACGTAATTTATAACACAACCTCCATCATCAGATCAAGTTCACTGCTACGGGGAACAAACTCTCACATCCGGGTTCAAGGGGCGGATGGTGAAAACAGCGCGGAACATGCGTGGTGATATGTAAGATTTACATTGTTTAAGAGATAATATTAAAATAATCAGGTTATAATGGTGGATGTCACCCAGAGGAAGGAGATGACTGAGATTAATGAAGCCGCACTACGTATCGAGTTTATGTTTCGACTTAATTATGTAAATTATTATAGTCAATAATATAAAATAGTTACTAATAGTAGCATGCGTCTGTAATGATCATTTTAGTAGAAAAGTAAAAATTTTATTGTATTTCACATCTTTAAAATGACTGTATAAGTTTGTTTACTTCTTATTTGGACTTAAGTTCGTCAGTTCTTGGCTTAGGAATGTTTAAACGGTGACTATGGAGCCGTCCAAGCAACGAGGCACATAATAAATTTATATAGTTAATTTATTAATTTTGTTGTTAAGTACATGATAATTTCTAAAAATTGTATAACCTAATAGTTCTAATAATCTCATTATTTATATAATAAGGTGTTCCAAATGAGCCTTGTTGATTCTGGTGCTATTCACGGGTGGAATCGTGTCCAGCTTGGATGATTGGTGATTCCTATTTAAATTCTTAAACGATTTATTGTTTGATATTTATTTATTTTATTCCTTGTTACTGAGCCTCTTACAGGAGCTTCTAGACGAAAATGTACGTTGACGATTTGATAAAAATTTGTAAAATAACACGTGCATGCATATTTGGTATTTAAGTCGTGTCGAAAATGTTTCGTATAGTGACTCGTCTCAATAAGATGCCCACGTGTGGTTGTCATTATTAACATCGTGTAATTTTTTAACTGTCATTATATGTATTTGGGCAACTATTTAGTACATACTTGCAGTTTTGAGATTTGGCCTTAGTAAGAAGATGAGTTACTTTACGTAGATACAATGTACGTAATTTTTTTTAAACAAATCAACAAGAATTAAGAAATGTAAGTAAAAGTATTGTATTAGTTTTTAAAATTGAGACTTAAATTATGTTTTACGCTTAAATTTTGATATTCAGTTCAGGTGTATGAGCATGAATTACTTCACGTCTTTGTTCTAATACATTTATGTTCGGTTTGTTGAAGAATGAAATAAGTTTCTCGAAACTATTCATGAAACTCGAGCCCTCTTGGGAGTTGTGAGCCCCTCACCACTCTTCGGATCTAGCTTTGTGTTCCGTTACACCACTCTACAGAGCCATCCATCTTTGTTGCGGTGTTTCTTGTTTCTTGCTGATAATACAGTACACGAATCTACTAACACTAATGGAATGTTATGAAAAATATGTTTCTAAAAACAAACGTTAGAAATACAATATTCTACATCCATTATACTCGTATGCTTTATCCTTGTGTTAAAGTTTGAGGCGTTCGTTATTTAAATTATTTAAAACGTCAGTGGCTACAAATCAGTAATTAAGTTCAAACAAAAGAAAAATCATAATATCAAACACATATTTACCGGCGCAAAGACAATAGCCAAAGACAATTGTTCACATTTGGTTAATTATGTCTTCATTGTCTCGTGTGAATAATTATGTTCAGTAATGTCATACCTCAAAACTACGGAATGTAATTAAATTTTAAGTACTGGGTTTAAGTACAGTTAGTAAATACACCTAATTGGTAGAGTCAGTTAAGTTGTAAAATGTTGCAAAATAATATGTAATGAATTCCGTACCTTACTAAGGTTAGATTTATATCTGAATAAATCAAACATTGAAAGCCGAGTTGTACTATTATGATAATACATAAATTACAGTACACTACTTCAATCCACAATGTTATATTTTCGTAATGAATGTTCTTCCACACTTGATGTTATTTTCACTCCAAACGTTTACAGGTGACTGGGAAATAATTGTAAGTTTTAACAGTGTACGAGTACCACAGGAGCAGTTACTTATACACTGCCAGGTTATTTATTCTAAAACAAAAAATAGCACTTTACTTGCAGCAAATAAACAATTAGTGATATTTTAAATTAAATAATCATCATTATCAAGCAATTGTAATTAAGTACGATAACAATATAATATCGCATTTTTACTTTGTCGTAAGACATAAACTTGACTTAAAAATTTATATAACTGATTTAGTATTGTTTGCTGTCAAATGATTAAATAAATGGTAGAAACAATAAGTCAAAAGTCGATAGTGAATGATTAACAAATAAATTCGTAACAAAACGTCCAGCTGATTTACAATATATCAGTGTCAAGAACTGAGACGAATAATACCACATTATTGATTCAGCTTTAGCACAGGTTATGTAGTTTTCCGCTTTCCCTGTAATAATATTTTCGCTCCATAGACTTACATAGCAACCCATGACACTATACTATGTTTTACATATTAAATCCCACTAAACCTTATATTTCCTAGTTTATTTCCACTTTAAATGTAAAACCCCTCAATTTAATTCTTAGCTTGAACTCATATGGTAGCTAGAGGCAAAGATGTGAAGCTTCATCAGGGGGAATATAATCGCTGTTATTCAGTTTCACTTATATATTCCGTATAAACATGATATTCGTGTTAATTTAAATATATAAAATGTGGAAAGTCTCTTCAAAATAATGGATATTATAAGAAAACATTTTGTTTACAACTTCGATTACAAATACTCGTGTTTTTACTTTTGTGTTACATTGAAAATTGTTAGCTACGTCATCAAAAAAACACCTTGGGAGCGAACGGTTTTAATTTTCTCTTTCCAACATCTGTTGTAACCGAAAAACCAAACACGAATCTGTCCCGTTGTCCACGTCGCAATGTTGAATTGTCCGATGTCATCCCACCTACAACTATATCAACTCTGCTTGTTCTGACCGTATATCACAGCCCTTACCAGACATATCCATTTCACAGCATTAAGCGTTCGAGTATTTCGTTGAAACTCCCTGGAAACATTTCAGCCAGACGTAGTGTGACGTCACTGTTATCCCCCCACTCTCAGAACAATGGAGGTGCAGAATAAAGCAGAAGAAGAAAGAAAGAAAGAAAGAAAGAAAGAAAGAAAGGAGGAATGAGTGAAAGCATCCGTTGTGGTGGAACACTCTCCCATGTTATGACTATGAGCAATTTCACAGCTGTGTTTTATTTTATTATTTTATTCTTTTCATTCGTACGTGAGGTGTCTTGTCTTGAAAGTGGGAAGGTAGGTATGCGGTGTAAGGTGGACCTGCCATAAATAATTTCGACTAGCCGACGGAAGGCAAGAACGGAGAGCAGACGGACACAAAATAAATTGCGCCCATTTCAGGAGATGTAATAACGTAGGAGGGGGGACGGGAGGTTCGTCGTGAGAAAAATATGGTTTATAATTTGATGGAAGTTGGATTGGGGTGTGCAGTTTAGTGCAAGACAGGCTGGGAGTGGATTTATTCAAGAGCAGCCAACGCATCCTTGCACAATGGGAGGCTGCGTGAGAGGGGATTGCTTCAAGCGGAGAGAGAGAGAGATAGTGGGATCACTCAGGACCCTCTGGACCAATCAGGTTGTGACAAACTTTGGCATTATTACATCACGATACTTACATATGTACACGCACATTTTGGTTTGCTTCGTTGGCCGATTTGTGCGCCCCGGAACTTTATTTAAAAGTTCTCAACCTATATGACTGTCAAGGTTACACCGTCTTTTCGGAAGGGACGTAAAGGCGCTGGTCCCCTTGGTACTTTTCGAAAGGAGTAGGCTACGTGCCAGTACCGGGTGTCTCCTTCTCCTTTCTATTCATCTTTAATCCTCATCTATCACCACTCATCGTGTCGAATAGCCTCAGTGCATTAATATGAGACGTTAAGCAATACAAATCAATCAATTAATCAGAAGTTCCCGGATTCAATACCTGCTTCAGCTCAAAGTAGTTTCTTTAGGGCTGGGGTATGAAATTCCATTCAATTATCAAAATTATCGATATAGATATATAATTATTTAGCAGCTAGCGCATCCTTGTCTAATGGGGGCTGCGCAAGATTTGATTACATCAAACGTTGAGAGCGAGATAGTGGTGTACCTGTGGACCCGGCACCTCCACCAAACTAAGAACTCAAACTTAAACAATGAAGAAATATATAGCATTTTTAACCGCCTTGAGGTCTTACATTGACATAACCAGTAATTTATATCCTCATTCTTGTTATTGACTTCAAAAACATTAACCATTTTTTATACTTAAATGTTCGAGTCCAAATATCGATTTCAAAAATCGATTACACATCGATATAGTATAGATAATATATATTTCCTTAAATATTTCTTCTTTTTTATTTAAAAAAATGTTAAAATGTAAATGGTGACTTTGGAACCGTCCTAGCATTGAAGCTCGTAATCAAATGTTTACGTTTATTTCAAAGCTTTGTAAATGATGTTGCCATAATTTGTCGGTGGTTTTGGACAACCAGCTGATCGTTTTTAAATACTGATATCTGTTTTTTTCGTTCATAGATGGAATCGGCGTCGACAGGTGTTGGTGGGTTCGTACCCTTTACAATAATTTAATGAGAATACCCTACTGACAACGAGTTCAGTGACTGAGTGGGAAGACCTACAAACTGAAATGCATGTGAGTATGTTAACAACTAACTAAAGGCCATACATACGAGAAGTCGATTTGACCACAACGGCAACTACAGTTTCTTCTTGAGATCTTGCGAAAAGCTTAATGTAATAGTTCAGAGGTCGAAAGTCGAAGGAGACGGCTCTCAAACAACTTTCTATGCGACAGTCAGTTTTCCTTGTTACAACCAACAATAATTGCCCTCCACGTAAGTGTTATGGTAGACTGACAATATGATGTATTAATTTTGCATTAAGTGAATATTGAATTTAATAAATTAGAAAATGTAAGTGAAATTCCTTAAAATTATATGTTTACGAAAACGATTGTTAAAAGTAAAAACGCAAATTCATATTAAACGAACATATAAAATAAATTCAATCACGAAGAATTTGTGTCGGTTTATTGTAATAATATTAAAAATATTCTACTGACTATTACGACCGCGACGTGAGAACCCCCCCCCCCCTCTTAACCCGTATCTGGTTCTGACCAGCATGAGCCCCTCCTTCCCATATACCCTAGGCTAGAGTGGTGCATTATGACCTAACGGTTGACGCGTCCTTTCCAAATAAACCAAAAACTTATATTTATTTATTAAAATTAGGTTTTTATCAGCCTTTTAATATCAGTATCACTTTTAGATAAGTGACAAGCATAATATATAATCCCTATTCTCATGTGGCACTTTCCTTTGGTGTGTTTATGAAGTTTTTATGAATGGTTAAGGTGGAAAATAAGTCGAGTTTAATAAACTTTCTTGAGAGTAAATATATAACTTTAAATTCTTTACTGAGAATTTCTTTCTTCAAAGCCACGTCATAGGATATTAACGCAGACTAAGGGTTGAATTGTCTCCGGAACGCACCCTAAGAATTGAAGGGGATAGGTATAACAGATGAGCGGTCATTTTCACTTGGTCTCTGGGACCGTTAGATAAGAAAAGAGAGAAGAATTACCCCTTGTGGGGATGAGCACGTGAAGAATTGATTCAATTGGTTCTGGCAAAAACTACCCCATGACAGGTGTTCATTTGTTCGGCCTATACATGACATTGGGCAAGTATTTTCTGTAATTTGTTACTATCATGCTTTTTAGTTGCTTATACCATAGAATGTTCTAATGTACTGTAACTTCTAATGTAACGATACTTGAATTTCTTTCTTCTTTATTTCAGTCCACTGATATATGCATTGCATATATATGGGACAAACACAAATTACAAATAATAACAAAAAATACAAGTACAATTAATACAGATTATGGTAATTACAATATACTACAAAATATCAATAACAATGCTAATGCATTTTGTTATTATACTATACTACAAAATATCAATAACAATGCTAATACATTTTACAATTTTTTAAATCATAGCCAAAGTGAAGAGAGAAAAAAAAGTGGTGTGAGAGAAGTGTGAAAATAATAAGTTAAATTGTCCAATGGTCATCTAGGAATTCTCTAAATGAGTAATAAGCTTTATTTATAAGGAATTCTTTCAATTTGTGCTTAAAGAGTGTTAGTGAGTTGGAATATTTAATTGAAGCTGGTAATTTATTAAATATTGTACTACAAACGTGAGTCGGGCTTTTGTCAAAGAAAGTGTGGTTAGATCTTGGGACGAAAATGTTAGTATTAGATCTAGAAAAATGGTAATGGTGGGCATTATTTATTGGAAAATGGTCAGGATTGAAGTAAACAAAAGTGATTGCTGTAATAATTAATAGCGTAGATGTTAGTGTGAGGATACGTATATCTGTGAAATGTGTTTTGCATGATTGTCTTCTGGATATTCCAGCAATTATCCTAACAGCACGTTTTTGAATAATAAAATACGTTTAGCGTGAGGTGATGTCCCCCAAAAACTACATGCCATAGGAAAGAAGAGAATGAATAAACGCATGATATACCATCGAAAGTATGAGAGGGTTAACAATTAATTTCAGTTTGCGGAGCATGAAACATCCACTCAGGAGGCGAGGAACAATTGATTGAATATGGGGGCCTTAGTCTAACGAATCTCTTATGGTCAGCCCAAGGACTTTGGTGGTTACGACTCTTGGTATACTGTGGCCCTCTAAACGGATTAATGGACTCGAGAGCACTTGCCGAGTACCAGTGCGGAAATCCAGGAAAAATGTTTTACTTGTTTGAATAGCAAGTCGATTATTTGTACTGTAAGTTAACGTTTGGGAAACTTGACAATTAGCAGCTTTGGTCAATTGCAAGGTAGTCTCCTTGGATGACGTAAGTAAAGAATTGATGTCATCAGCATAAAGTGTGAGTAACGCTTTAATACAAATAGGAATAGTATTGTTGTTGTGTAGAAATTGACGTAGATCATCTAGGTGCCCGTTAGGGCGCCGCAGCCAAGCCGCGGTGCGCTACACACTCAAGCACCTTATACACCAAGCAGAGTTGGGGTGATTTCGAGGTGTTACCCAGCCGTCATGTAACGTGATGTGAACTTGAAAACTATCACAATCGAGGGGATTTAGGTACCTGACAACACATGTCAAATTTTATTGGGGTACGACCATTCCTTCTTGGTGAAAAAATGGCTTGAAACATGCTCAAAATCACTTTAAGGATGTTAGCTACTGCTACTACTGCTACTACTGCTACTGCTAACATCTAATACGTCGGCCCGCGATTCTGACCAGACGGGTGGGACTACAATGTTCATATTTTACATGGACATTAAGGTTATAGAAATATAGTCTCTTTTGAAAAAAAAAGTTGGAAAAGTTTGTTGGAAGGCTTCCAAATAAGGGTTTTAAAATAAGCCTTAAACACTTGGCATACAATCAACAAGTAACCATGGTTACTTGACACTTGTTGACGGTATAAGCAGAGTTAGGCGGGAAAGTGCGATACGTAAACAAATAGCGGACATTTAAAATTTTTCTTCTTTGTGTGGAACGAGAAAAGGTGTCATTATACTCTCATAAAACAAATCAGAAACCGTCCCTGGCCTAGGCCCAGATGTGGAAAATTATTTATAATGCAAAAGTGTAGGTCTAAAGTTCCATTTGGCTATAGGACTAGTAAAATTCATACTTACATTACATGTTTGACAAGCCTAGCCAACCCTATGCCAGCACAACATTTTTCTGATATAAGCTTGCTCATCTGTTTGTTTACATAATTGCAACAATCAAATCATTTCATACAACTCGTCTTTCGATTGGCCCGCGTTTATGAAGGCACTGCCATCTAGAATAAATATAGAACTTTTTCGAGCTCTTTGCTATACGCAAATCTTTTTAAAGTGTTTGGATTTCGTGATACTCTTTCAACCATAGACATCCTATATAATTGGCTAGACCAGCAGTCGGTGGTCCACTTCCGGTACAATTAGAAGCCATCTTAAAATGACAGTTTACATGTTAATCAAATGGGAGCGATTTGTGGCCAAATAGTTCTCAAGATTGCCGCCAGGTTGACAGGTAAGCATACTAGCCTTTAATACCAAATGATTACTAAATTCCCTTATGCAATCACTTCGTATTGTTTCTTTTGTTTAATACTATGCTGCACAAGCTAAAACCATATCAAACAATCCAGTAAAATACTTTATTGCATTAAAAAAGCATAAATTAAAACACCAAATCGCCATCTTGAAATGGGCCGGTTGAGTCTTCAATTTGCTACGCTCGCGCCTGTGCGGAGGTATAGGAGACTGCTAATCTATAGCCTACTATAGGGGTTTAATATCAATGCTTTCAACTCACAACCCATGACGTTTTCCACGATACCGTTCAAGAATACCAATTCCTTCGAAAACGAAAACGACTTCGTTTTCAAATTGCGTTTTCAACTCATCTCCCACGAACTCAAGAATTGGGGTCCAGTCCTTATACCGTCGTTATACCATGGTTATACCACCTATACCCAGGATGTACATGAATCCGGGTCTAGATATTTTACATCCTATATTGTTACTGCTAATACCATAGAATTTAAATCAACTTTGATAAAAATATTATATTTTAACAAATAATTTTGTAATGGAACTTGAAAAAGTAATGAGATCACACACATAACAAAAACTTGTAGAAATACAGCCAAACCTTACACACTCAAAAGGAATGAGATCTAAAAATAGGGCCAAGCTCATCTACCCTTCCACATAAACGTACAGTGTCCCATAACAGCATCCTCGAAAAGCTTGGCAAAATAGAATTTGCATGTTATTACGTTTAAATTAATTAGAAAAAAAGAACTTGGATAAACTATTACGTTAAATTAATAATCGCAAATTCTATTTTGCCAAGCTTTTCGAGGATGCTGTTATGGGACACTGTACGTTTATGTGGAAGGGTAGATGAGCTTGGCCCTATTTTTAGATCTCATTCCTTTTGAGTGTGTAAGGTTTGGCTGTATTTCTACAAGTTTTTGTTATGTGTGTTAATCTATACTATAAAGAAAAGAGGTCCTAAAACTGAACCTTGTGGGACGCCGTTTTGTACATTTTGAGGGTTAAATAGAACTGGTACGCTAGAGGTTCCTCCCTTGATTTTGACAACTTGTGTGCGGTCCGATAAAAATGAGTCGATCCAACCTAGGGCAGGTCCATTAATACCTAAAGATGTTAATTTTGCAAGAAGAATTTTATTATCAATATTGTCAAATGCTTTGCCAAGGTCAACGAAAAGGCCAAAAGCAGAGTCACCCTTATCTAGTGCCAAGTAGAGGGAGGATAAAAATGAGAAAATAGCAGTAGTCGTGGATCTCTTAGAACGAAAGCCATGTTGACAGATATCAAGAATATCAAATTCAGTGAAATATTATGTAATGCGGGATTGCATGATGAGTTCAAAGATTTTCGAAAATGATGAAAGTAATGAGATGGGTCGGTAATTGTTTGGAATATGAATGTCTCCTTTTTTGTGTATAGGGATAACAATCGACTTTTTTAAGACAGATGGGAATGTTCCTTGTTCTAAAGACATATTTATGATGTGGCAGAGGGGTTCGATAATTAATTTGGCAGTCTTGACAATAATTGCACTTGGAATGTCATCAAACCCACATGAGTATTTAGGACTTATACATTTTATAGTGTGTTCCACTTCAATTGGAGTTGTAGGTGAAACAAAAATTGAGTGATTTGTGTTCAATTCAATGAAGCTTTGGATTTACAGAAAAATATACGGAATTACGTAAACATTGAAAATACTAATTTAAATTATTTTACCTATGCTTATGAATTTTTTCCTGAAAGGCAGGAGAGCAGCGTTTTTTTTGCAGACTTATGGGTGAATTAACTTGCACAAAATATGAACCCCACTCAACATCGCACATCAACTACAATAATTATAGATATAGTTGCCGAAAGACTGAAGCAAGGTCGTTTGACTAAACAACCAATGTAGAAACACAACATAATTTATGACGTTTTTTATTGTTAATAATCTTAAATCACTTTAAAATGTTTATTTTTATATTATATTCTGTTTAAAATCGGAGGAATTGTTTAAAAATCATCTAATAATCATCATGATATAACTGCATAACAAATATCCCGAAGTAGTGTGCGCTTCTGGGTTTTAAATATTTATTTGACATATTTTATGTTTTATACACTTTTGAGTTGTTATAACAGTTAATAACTTCAGCAAAGTATGGCAAAAGTTTCAGTTGGAATCTCCTTTCTCAACTCCTGCATCTATAATTTCATTTCAGTAAATAAAGTTTTCACATATATGTGGTGGTTGTCTTTTGGGTAATTGTTATCTCGTAAGGGTATTTGAAATGTGAAAATTACATTTCCAAAACCAACTTATAAACTCTGAGAGCGTATATGCTTTTAATGGCTGTAAAAACCTCCTTTAAGTGCCATGATTGTCGGTTAGAGGAAACTAATATATACAAAACGGTTTTTAACATTGTTCTGTGTCTTGTAACTCTATTTTACCATTCCATTCTAGACCATCAAACTTAAACATTTTAAATTTCAATTAGTAAACGGCCGACATTGCGCATCTGGTTTTTGATGGCCAATTTTACCACCACACGGAAAATAACGTTTGGCTAAAATTTCGATTTTCCTTTTAGCAGCAATTTTATAATCAAACCGCCTCATACTCGGTAATGAAGCTTGGGAATGTTCAAAGTCAGAATATAGTTTGCAGGGGGCGATACATTTTTGGTTGCTTTATAACGACTTTTGCTTCTACCACTAAAACTCATCATACCAAAAATAAACGAAAGTTGCTTAAAACTGAAAGTTGGAAAGTGAAAGTGGAAAGTGTGGAGATGTAACGAAATTACTGCGCGGCAAACAAGAAGCGGATTAGATATTAAACCTTCTCCAACATAAGAACCAGGACGAGGCTTATCTAAGTTCGAACACAGAATTTTTTTAAACTAACCACCATAGAAAAACTATTCTTAAACATTGGAAAACAAGCAAATCATCCACGTCTTCAAAAATAAATTTAACATGTTTAAATGCATCTTTGAAATAATTATGTTAAGTCAGTAATTACCAGCATAACAAAAAATATAGAAATCCACCTCTTACCACACCCAATGCCGACAGCAAATTATTTACTATATGTATTTATTTTTACTTTTGAGTGAACAAATCTCTGATATTTTTCTGTATGTCAAGTATTCACGATTAAAACCGAACACCGAACAATTTGGCATGTGTTATTTGTTATCATTGGCCTTCAACAATAATGATATTTTACTATTGTGACATATAGATAAAATTATCTAGATAATTTATCAAGATTAAATCTGTTATATATTATTTTATCCAGATACATTTTAAGTTGTTATCTTTTTTAATTATCTAAATAAAATAGTAATGTAACGATACTTAAGAAAAAAATGTAAAAATGAATCAATTTTTTTTTAATAAAAATTATTTCTCGTAGTTGACTGAAATACATGTTGAATTTACATGTTTTTCATAGAATCCGCATATTTAAAAATGGCGGCAATAGTAGGTTTAAAACAAAATATCTGCGCTAACTTTTACCTTTTATCTAAACAAAATTGTCGAGATGATTATTTTAATCTTTTATTTTTTATCTAGAAAACATTTTTAAAGTTTATAGTTTATTTTATATTCTAAATAAATTTTTGGAGGATATCTTATCTTTAATAAATAAATTAACTAATCGCAACACTGATTTATATAATGTTTCGATTATCCTGGTGGTTAGGGTGAAGGGGAGTGGCTACCCCCGCAGAAGAATTAAATTTCTTTGCCCGGCTCCTCCACCAAAACTTATCAACGCACTGATAATTATTAATTTTTGAATCCATCTTCACCTATCTATTATTTAAGTAGTTTCGTTCCATCTTTTTCGAACACCCATCCCCGTGCTTGTTATATTTTTATTTCTATTTAAAGAATATACGACATAAGTTTTAGTCAAATTCCTGTTCTCTCCATCTCAGTTGTTGAAATTTTTGCATAAATGTTACGAAAGTGGAACTGAAGAGCTGCTAAGTAAAACTTTTTTTAAACTTTTTTTGGTAAAAGCTACAAATATAAATTTATCCCTACGATTAAGGATTGTATTAAAGTCTATAATGGACTGATTTTGTGATATATTTCAGTGTAATTAAGAAAAAAATATTGATAATCTACGACTGAAGGGCTGTCTATTGTTGTTGTTTGACAAATATGCAAAGTTTCATAAATAAATAAATAAATTAATTAATTGTATTAAGAATCTACCAACTCAGTTATATAACTGATTTTCAGTAGGGGACAGTAAATCAAAGCAATCAAGCCAACCCTGTAGGCCCGACGCAATCGACGAGTGAGCGATAACCAACGAAAGATCGATATTTACATATATACATATATACAACAGATGCTTTCCGACCGAGTGAATAGTAATTTGCGAAATACCAAATGTGTCCTGTTGCCTCTTAAGTGAGAATGTGCGCGTTGTGTAAATGTATCTAAAAGGCAGAGTCAACGGCAGCTGATGTAAGCTGGGCCCGAGTTACGAAGTGTGGAATAGTATTTGCGTCTAGTCTCAAACATTGAAGCATGGAGACCGCGCTCTAACTGAAACTCCACGGCTGATAAATAAGCAAGCAGCGAAGAGAAATTACAGGGACAAAAACTACCAACTTGCGAACAAAAGAAAGAACAGCGAACACTGCACGAAACTTAATTAATGATACATTTAATTTCTACGCCCGAGTAAAATCAAGTTTAAAATTCAATTAAAACAATTTCAATTACTTGTTATTTATTGGCCGTAGTTAAACATCGTTTCGTTTTTAGTGTTTATAACTAAGGAAAGTATCCACAAGACGATGTGTATCTTTCCTTGGAGCCATTTTCTCGAGCAATTAGGCTTGTTGTCTTTAATTAACTGGGTAGCGTTGTTATATAAGAGGCAAAGTCTGAGATACATTGTTTCGTATTACGTTTAAACAAGTCAAACGGAGACAATGACTTGGAATGTAGACTCAAGTCAAATTGTAATACAAACAGAGTGAAAAGTTGCCATTGTTAAGTTTACGTAATTAGAAATAGATGAAAGAAATTTAAAACTCTTTCGAGGCAATTTCAAATGACCTCAGCGACGTTTGTTGGAAGTTCAAGATGTCAAAATTACAGTACATTTTACTGAAACAATAATTGAATTCGAGTAATTATAAAATTCTGCGACTGCAACAGGTTTTTATTTGAAATAAAAAATTAATGTTCACCATTAAAAGCGGAAAGAAATCAAAATTTACTAATTTTAAATGTAAATATTTTATATAAACCTAAAATTAACAGCATTATAACAATGTTTTAACAAACACAAAAACAGGTGGATACCATTGTGCTTTTACTTCGTGCAAGAATTGTAATTGTTGATTCTGGCATCGACAGTGGGTAGAATAATATCCAATTTGTTGGGTCATTTATATTTCATTTAAAATACCGTTCTCTAGTAAGTCATTGTTCGCCCATCGATGAGGTTGGTCAAATCGGAATGTATTTATAACTAATACACGTCTATTACGGAACACTTATAGTAGTGCGTGGGGAGTGGGATGGTGAGGGTAGGGGTGGGGTGGGGGGTAGGGGGTGTTTGTTTTAACAAATTTAGATTGGAATGCGTAAGTCTCATAAAAATCCCGTAGAACAGCTTAAGTTTACAACCCTGTCGAGGCCAGGCTTCTGACACATTTTAATGTTTGTTAGTTTTCCACCCAGGAAATAACAAAGCAGTTCACAAATGAAAGTAAACGTTCATTACAAACGAGAAATATGTACGTTACTGTTAAAAAAGACAAATAAGAGAGACCATTTTCGTTCATTTCCCTCCCCTCTGTATACCCAGACGATTGTCAACATTTTTTAAATCTTACATTATATTTGCAGTTCTTACAATTTATTTATACTTACAATTTAAATTATGAATGGGACAAATCATAAAAAAAATTTGATATAATAAAACTTATAAAAACTTATCTATAAGATCGACCCACATGCTCGAGTTATGATCATTATTATTAATTCTTTATTGTCAACGGGGCAAGCCCCACGAGTGCAATACAATGGTCGCGTTGGCTCTCAAGCAAAAAATCTAATTTATAATCAACCCAATCAGTCACAAATACCTGATTTAAGTGGGGGACATTAAATTTATAACCAACCAAACCAACCCTGTAGGCGCCGACACCATCGACGAGCGAACAATGACCAACAAGAAATTGGCATACTGACACCGATCAATCAAGTTGGACACGATTCCACCCTCTGACAGCGCCAGAATCAACAAGGCTAATTCGGAACAATTTTAGAATGTAGAAACCTTCTAAGATTATAACAAGCTCCTCCAATCTGAAAGCATATTATCTTATGATGAGTTTTAACCAGGGCTATTGTAGTTTGAGATAAAGCAATCATCAGTTATTGATTGACATTAATAGAATCGATAACAATAGAAGAGTCTGAGTGTCGAATATGAGATATTGGAGATAAAGAAGGACTTATCTTCTTGTTAGGTTCTAGGGGCTATGTTCGCTGCAGATGTTCCCACGTGCATTCACAGTAAGGGCGAAGTTATGTCCGACAACAAAACATACATTTGTTTTATATAGTTATTAAACTTTTTATGATTTAATCGATTATTTTGTTGTAAAAAGGACAATGTCCGCGTAAAGTGTTTTAGTGATTTACTCGGTTTTCACGTTTTATAAGATTTATATTTTCTTATTGTAATTCTTCTAATAGACACTTATTTTACATTGACATATAAGTGGAAGGAGCTTACTTGAATATAATAAATAATAAAATAAAATAATAACTATCTTGAGTCACCGGATGCTTAAGCTTCGCCTTCCTCGATCGTTCACGTTATGTTTATGTATTTTATTTGTGCAATCTGCGAATATTTATGAATATAATCTGAAAACAATCCGAAGATTATGGTTTTTGTTTGTTATTGTTTATTATATTCAACTCAAACATTCATAATGTGTTTTACACATTGAACTTTATTTTACAATCACGCTGTTTTATTTTCTGATGTTTATTTATGATTATTAATATTTGTTCAGTTTTTTTAATGTTGATAATGGCTTAACCCTTTATAGGGAAAGAGAATAGGAACTCAAAATTTTGCTTTCTACCTTAACAATTTAAAATTTTTAATTTTACTAAAGAATTTTTTAATTTTATAAAAAAAAATGTTATCATTTAGGAATTAAATGCTGATTTTGGATTCCAAATTGAAATCAAAGTTGAAAACAAATCCGAAAATAAATTTAATTTTCAATAATAAGACTTTTGCAATTTGTAATTTTGTCAATTTTTGAAGAGTTTAAATTGATTCTACAACTGGCAAACAAAATATCCCGGACATTCCAGAAATTTGTTTATTTTTGTGTTTTTAAACACAGTTTGATTTTTTAAACCTTTCAAAAGTCCTAATCATAAGAGACTGTCAAAGAATAATTCTACGAATTCCAAACAAAATAAAGCAGCATTCTACCCTGGTAAAAGTATAAACCACTGGCAAATTTAATTGTGTAGATTTTGAAAAGTGCTGGTACTATTATACATATACCCTATTAATTAATCTGTGTTGGGGGAAATCCCTTGTGTACTTTTATTAATCTAATTAGCCGCAGACCATTGTTATCACACGATCAAGCTTCTCTTGTTTAAATGACGGCCCGCCGGTTAGCTACATTCAAATTTAGAAAATAATGTTGCTTTCTCGACGTGTAGAGTAAGGGTTAAATAAATAAAATAGATTCGTATTTAGAGTCTACCCACTCAGTCACAGAACTGATTTTTAGTGGGGGATTTTAACATTTTCAAGCAGACCAAGCCATCTCTGTAGGTGCCGACACACTCGACGAGCGAACATGACCAACTAGAGACCGGCATATTTAAGTTTGAAACTCCAATTAATTACGCAAGACACGATTCCACCCGCAGACAGTGCCAGAATCTATTAAGACTTATAAGAGACAACTTTATAATTTATTATGTGCCTCGTTGATAGGACGGCTCCAAAGTCACCGTTTACATATTCCTAACCCATGAACTGATGGCCTTGAGTCCTCATCAGAAGTTAAAAAACTTCTGCCTACAGCGAGAATCGAATCCTGGACCTTGTGCATTGGAAGCAGAGCCTATAACCACAAGACCAACGAGCCATCCAACTGTTTTAGGCATAACCTTCTGTGGTTAATAAAAATAAATATGAACTGGTTATATTGTAGACATATGAAGCTTCTGAATTCATCCTTTCAAAACGTGTAAATTCTCAGATACGGCAGGCCTCCGACCTATAACTAACACCGGAAATCCTTACTGAAAGGTTTTTCTCCCGTCGTTGATACGAATGAAAGGGATTTAGTCCCTATTAACCTTCCTCACAAATTCCGTTTACAATTACTTTAACTCCAAAATAGCTGCTTAAATGATAGATCATAATAACCACTGTAAATTAATTAAGAAAATAATCACTTTATAATTATGTTTATTAATTTTATTATATTATCATATTTTATAAAATAGAAACGAAACATCTCTGAAGACATCATTATGATAAGTGCTCAGTTAGGTTCTTCTGTAGGCACACACTTAGCTCCTGTAAACATTTATATTATTGCTAAACATATTATTTAGCTTCGGGGGTTTCTTATGTAATTTCGATGGTTATAAAATTGTTAAAGTTACCAGCATCAACAAATAATAGATTGTAATGAGACTATAACCAAATAATTTTTTTTTGTGGAGGTGCCGGCTCAAAAGAGATTCTTGGAAAAAGAGACGCTGCAGGATAATACAGACACAATTTTTTTTATAAGTTCATCTCTTTATCATTTTTTTATTTTTGCATTTTTATTTACTTAGGAGGTACCGCTCAAAAAAGAAGATTCTTTGGAAAAGAAGCTGCAGATAAGTAACACAAATGCTAATATTTTTATAGAACAAAATGGTTTCTCTGAATATCACTTTTGGGACTGATTTGTTTTGCATATATTACTTTAACAATCACTTAATTACAGAAAAAAAGTGTATAAATTACTTTTCATTAAATTGCAAATCAATATTAAAAAATGCCTCAAAAGCTTATTTTTAGATTTCAAAAGGGTTTTCGATATAAATCGTAGTACTTGAATTTGATTATTTCTATATGTTACTCTTTGAAATAAACATTTAATTACGAAAGACTTATCTAATAACCAGTCGTATGAAGTATCATTGTTCTGATCAAAATGAATCCTCAATTTTAATTGAACATCCTCAACAACGCTTAATTTTGAATTCAAATGTTTAATATTTGATAACACAAATGGTCTTACAGAAAGCATCTAATAATGTTTAGATGATATATTTTTATCGTATTAAATCCAAAAATTCTAATTTTAACGGTTTAAACAGACTTATTACATCCAAACGTCGTAGTTCGCTTTGTGATGATGTTGAATCGTTTTTACTGATGCACAAAAAAAATCCTTACATCAATTTTGTTGATTAAAATGTTACATTACCATTTGCTAAAAGTTTTTATTTAATTTAAATTTTTTCGGCACTGTTTCTATTTTTCTTGAGAATACATGCTATTAAAAAAGTTAATACATTAATTATTTTTTTGAGTATTCACCTACATTGCTATTTTCAACTCACAACTTTCAATAAATACGTCATTTTATCTCCAAAATGATTTGTGGATGCTTTGTTCTGTTTGTTGTGCAGTGCAGAACCTTACAGAAAACAATGATGCGAAAACAATAGATAAAAACTCTAAATCATTTTGTTGGCATTAAATATGTTATTACATCACACAATTTGACAAAAATTAAAACATTTTCGTGCAAAATTGGAGCGGCCTCTTGACACGTTTTAAATACATCTGTCTGAAAAGTTAAAATTTATTTAATAAAACCCATTTATCACCTTTTTTATATTTCAAAAACAAATTTACAAATAACTTTTACTTAATATGTGTTGGCATTTTCTATATGTGAGAACAACTTAGAACCTACATATCACTGATTATTACGGACTAGTACATGAGTAACAAACTCTTTAAACTTTTGGACCAACACTAAAGTAAATTGTTACCACTACATAAGCACCAAGAAATACTACAAACACGAGATTGTATACATCGTCGCTAAATGTTAGAACTACCATACAAAATGGACAATTAAATAACTTGTCTAATGTTTTAAAGATATACTTTAATAACAACCCCATTAAATTACACTTAAGTTTATAGTTGCCAAAAAAATATTATAACTAATTTAAACTAATATGCTGGGATTATCGTAAAATGTGTAAAGAACAAACTTTGACCCACATTCATGTTCAATTAAACGAGATCTAGACTAGAGCACATGCAGGTTATCTAATAGCCTCGTTGTTCGGAACTATTTGGGACAACACAATAAGTAAACGTGGTGTTGAAACTACACACGAGCGACCAGTAGAACACTATACAAACACTCGAGACTTGTATACCTCAGGTCGTCTAGTTTGTTTAGTTATACATACTGATTTACAGAGATGGACAATTATAACTTAGATTGCATATATGTATATACAAATTAATAAACATTGTTTTAAATAAAGATTAGAAAAAATGTATAAAATGTAAGAAGAAGAAGAAGAAGAAGAAGAAGAAGAAGAAGAAGAAGAAGAAGAAGAAGAAAGAAGAAGAAGAAGAGAAGAAGAAGAAGAAGAAGAAGAAGAAGAAGAAGAAGAAGAAGAAAGAAGAAGAAGAAGAAGAAAGAAAGAAGAAGAAGAAAAAAAAGAAGAAGAAGAAGAATAAGAAGAAGAA
>JAMZAV010008178.1:0-27091 GCA_024449915.1 Sweltsa coloradensis | reverse complement strand
ATAACAACAATGTGAGCAACAGCTAAAAATAAAATTTCATGAAATGAAACTTTTGAACAAACTTTCCAAAGTGATAATTCAACACAATTGACACATCCACCATACTCGAGAGGAGAAGTGATGAAAGTGAAATTAAAGATTAGATTAGAATATAGAGAAAGATGACACAGAATAAAACTAAAAGATTATTATTCTGAGTCAATGTTTTATCGTATATAAATTAGTCTTCTTCTCGCCAACACCCTTGAGATTTGTTCCTCCCACTTACCTTCTAATAATATGAAAAACAACAAACGCAATATTACGTGTACGTTGCTTGTAACCATCTGGTATGAATAATATAATATAATTTATAGACAGTGTGGCTGCCATACACGAAGAAACTTTGGTGTCTCACAAATATTTAAATTACCTGCGTGTTTTACCTGTAGGACCAAACCTAACCAAGTTTTTCACAATTCAATGTAATACTTTTCTTTCACGAAGGCCAATCGCAATTCCCTCTGTATTTCACGTATAGTCGAGGTAATTACGTACTGTGCCATTCTGCACAAATAATTCATTTTTGAAAACTAAAATTTAGTAATCCCAAATTTACTTCACGTAGGCTACCATATTTTATTTTGCAGAGTTTATATATTCCCATATAATATATCCTTGCATGCATAGCTAGAGCTACAGCTGGGAACGGCAGTGAGTTATTGGCGTCATTTACTTGGAGTGCTCGAGAAGAACACGTGGAGCCGAGAGTCGTCTTTAGTAATCCTGCACTGCACTCAAAATCACTTTGGTATAAATTATTTTTTAATTATTGTAGGCCACCACCACCATAATTATTTACTAGGAAAACGCTTAAGCCCTGCCGCGTTGTTGGATGAGCGAAATTTGGGGTGCATTGAGCTCCATGTGTTATGCCGATTTTCTGTTTTCTGTGAAAAAATCATTACTAAGTTGAAGTTTAAAAAAATGAGTAAAAAAAAAATATATATATATATATATATATTATATATATATATCTATATATATATTTTTAATAATCATAATTTTAAAAAAGAAAAAATCGCAAATTGCGATTTTCATAAGAAATAATTATTCAATTGCCTCAAATTTCACACGAATATATTAATTCATAAAATTAAAGGGTTTTGTGAAAAAACCCCTTAAAATCGGGATAAAGCATGTAGGTGTTATAAGTCGAAAGAATTTTTAAAAATCGAAAAAAAAATCGTTTTAAAAATTGCGATTTTCATGAGAAATAATTCTTCGATTGCGCTCAAAAACGTGTCAGTTCTAAGTTTTAGAGATTTCGAAGGTCTCCAGAAAATTTTATTGCAATTGTGTATCGGTTTTGCCGGAAACGTGTTAACAAACAGCCAAAAATACACAAAAAAAAGAAAAAAAAACATTCCGGATTTTTTTTTTCAGTGTAGTGAAATGGAATCTTCGCTTTCGCTCGCTACCTCATCCAAATAAGGTATTTTTTAAAAGGGTGCCCGGTATGGGCCAAAGCTCCCCCGTAAGAAACGATCGTGTTTAATCGTCTTGTGAAAGCAACACTGGCATTTATTAAAATATTTTTTAATCTAAACAAAATACACTTATCCCGTACAGGCACCTACGTGTGCTGCGAGTGCAACTACAGCTGTTCTCCACCCAGATCCGGGTACGAACACGACACTCCCTGGCCCTGCCTTCACCGAGCCCGTTCACGAGAGACCTTCCCTGAAGAAGGTGCCTGAGGAAGGCAGGGATGGAGCCATCAAGGTAAGCTGGCTCTGTCTGATGAAGGTGCATTAGTCAACACCGAAATATAAAATGAAATACAAAGCCCTGGCATCTTCAGTGTTTTACACTTATAATATTTGTGAAACAATCCACAATAGATACAAATGTAACCGTAAGTTAATTCTTTATAACATTTGCCTTAGAATAATTTTGTCATATCACGAGTTTTTATTTCCGATACACAGAAGTAGAACTGTTCTGGCCTGAAAAAGTTTCCTTGCATGTTTCATGTATTGTTATTCAGATGCTTCTACTCCCAACCTACCTTAGTGATCCACACCAGATGTCTTGGATCACTAGGTTATTGGACGAGATGAGCTTAAATGCCTTATAATTACAGTTATTAATTTATTTGTTTGTAGTAGTTGGGATACCAATGAGTTGGACTTTGGATCACTTGAAGTTGTTCTTCAATAAATTATACATTTTATATGACTGTGGCTCTAGGGTTAAGAGAGAGACTGATTTTATGTTCGTCGCATTCCTTTTCCTGTAGCTATTTTATATGCATCTGAATAAAACTTTAGATTTGATAATAATATTAATTACATATGTACGCCTCCATCATATAAGATTTTTAACATTTATTCCTATCATAAATCAGTGAAACAATCCTTAATTATTTGTTTTTTTGACCGTTGTGACAGATTGTAAAATGTAAACAACTACAAAATTATTTAATAAAATACATAAATACGTATTTAGTCTATTATTTATTTATTATTTATTTTAATAATCAATTTATGGAAAAGTGCTATGAAAGGTGCCCTCATAATTCATTTTTACAAAATTTTGTAAATTTTCAAATAATGAAATTGATTGACATTTGAAACCTGGTGAAATGAGCATACCTGCCTCCACTTAAGTGGGTTATTCCTGTAAATTCAGTGCATTAGTTTCTGGGTAAAAAATCCTGGTTATGGGTGAGGTGTTTAGCCATCGAAATGGACGATGGAACGTCAATCAATATGTAGGCCTACAAATAGAGATTTTCTAGCTGTTTTTAAATTATTATAATATTGTGCATATAGCATAAAACATGCATTCATGCAGACTTTGGGTTAATTGTGTAACACTATGATTGTTTGTGTGCTGATCAGCTGACTATGACCCGGTAAATGTTTCAGGTGTTGTGCGGGAAGTGCGGGAACCCCCTAGGTCACGAGTTCACCAACGACCGGGAAGACGGAGGGTCCAGGTTCTGAATATTCAGCCACTCCTTGAAGTTCGTCGCACTTAAAAGTAAGACCGGCCGTTGAAACATGCGGCATCTGTCTGTCTGTCTGTCTGTCTGTCCCGTCTGTATGTCTGTCTGTCCTGTCTGTCTGTCTGTCTGTCTGTTCCTGTCTGTTCTCTGTCTGTCTGTCTTTGTCTGTCTATCTGTCTGTCTGTCTGTCTGTAAGACGGAGGGTCCAGGTTCTGAATATTCAGCCACTCCTTGAAGTTTGTCGCACTTAAAAGTAAGACTGTATGGCCGTCTATACAAGCGGCATCTGTCGTCTGTCTGTCTGTCTGTCTGTCTGTTCTGTCTGTCTGTCTGTAAGACGGAGGGTCCAGGTTCTGAATATCAGCCACTCCTTGAAGTTTGTCGCATTTAAAAAGTAAGACTGTATGGCCGTCTTATACAAGCGGCTTGTATAGTAGGGTACATCCCTCAACTTTTAGCAGATAATCCAGTTTGTTGTGAGTAATCCAGCTTACCATGTTATCAATGTCGCTATGAACTAACTATCTTTATTTATATTGTAAAAAGAAATTGCTACTCTTGTTATCTGCAAGGAAGCCACTATCTGCATCCTGTAAAATAGCTCACATCGCACTACAAGGAAAAAAACAGTGGCATCCTTGAAACAAGTTCAACACTATACTACATAGCTGTATTATATTTTTGTGCACACAACTGCATTATTACACCCCCCCCCCCCCCCCCCCCCGCCGCAAAGTAAAAAAATACTTTCTATATTTTGGGTGACACGTAATAGGTATTCTATAATAATTAATAGTATCCTAATAACGAGCGTGTACACAGAAGAGGCTTGGACTGTGGATGATTGGCGCGTCTAGAGTTCTTCCGTACTATTCGGACTACATGATGGGGAATCAACATTTTCCATTTCTGTTTTACCCTCCGCAAAAAACTAAATACTCATGTCTCGTACAAAGACCATTTTTTTCATTTAAGTCCGCAAATCTTGCAATTTTTGGTAAATATTTAAAAATTATGTGTTTTACCAAATGAGGATAAAGTGTAAAAAACAAGAAATGCATGAGGATTGGTATCATCTTCCTGAGTAGCACAACTAGTTATCTTAATTGATGGGAAAATGTTGGCATAGTTTGAAATGTACGTAGGACGAACGCTTATTTTCGTCTCGAATCGTAGCGTTCCCAATTCTCACGCTAATTTGATTGAGATTTCAAACTTCGTTCAGTCGTATACAATGTAGTTAATATTTTGCATTTCCTGGAGTAAGAATTTTAGTGGGGGTGGGGGTTGCAGGGAACCGATCTTATCTATAACATGTCGAATGGATAGTACATTATTTCCGACTTTACACAGCCTTCTGACACTGTAATGGCTACATTACCCGTAAACACAACACAAAACACGGGTATTCCCTTAATTCCACCTAGGGCCAGAACATCGGCATACCAGAATGGGTTTTTAATCTGTTTCGTTGTGGAATCTTCTGACAAGTTATTTAAAAAGTGACAGATGTTTCGACATTGGTAATAAGAGGTTTTTTAATTAGCAATTGTTTGAGATTTTTTCGTTGATGTGGAATGTTTTAATAATATTATGTCATGGAGTTTCAATACTATAATAACTCCATGATTATATGTTGTGTTTATTTAATATGTATAATTTTAACATGTTACGACGTTCTTTTGTACTGTCAGGATATTGTGTTACGCTAAATTTTTCACCACTGATATTGTGTTACGCTAAATTTTTCACCACTAACCAGTAGCGCTGACGGTTTTACCACTTATCAGCAATAACAATGAATCATTCACCAATAACCAGATCTAACAAAGCACTAACAAATAAAAGACAAAAACTCACATTTTCCATGAATAAATCATTCAAGGTTGTTCCGACTTTGAACCACTGCTTTCTAGCTTCAGTGGCTTAAACTGCTAAAACATTATAAAATATATATAAAAATTCATGTTACTTTTCTTGCTTTTCAGGTGCCGACCAAACTACCAAGGAGGCTGAGAAACCCACAGAGAATAAAAAGTGATAGATCATAATGTTATCAAGCTCTTTGACTCTACATTATGAAGTCTTCCAATGAAAGCTCTGCAAAGCAGTTGGGAAACAGATGTCGTAACGTCAAAGAGTTTGGCATCCAATGATTGCCTTATCGGAACCTACTACGCAAGTGTACTTACCTATTTATTTTTAGACGTGAAATGAAAATATCTTTGGATTCACGATGTTTTAATTTATAACTAATTGTTTTCGATAAAGGCTCATTTAAATTTAAAACGCATTGATTCATTATGAATTTTGATAATCTTGTGAAAATATAATAAATAATTTATTATTATATTAGTGATTTCAGTTTGTTATTAGTTTTGTCATTGTGTCCATTCCTTTCCCTCAGATTCAAATCGTGGGTGAAAATAAATGGGGGTCAAAACGTGCAGAATGTAGCTATTTTTTTATTTGTATTATTGTATTATTTGTAGCTATTGTCTTGATTGTTTGTGTGTGATGAACAGAATGCAGGGGTTTATTCTGGGACACTTTGGAGATCTTGTGGTTTGCACTACTGTAGTATGTAAAGTCATGTTGGTCGCGATTAGAGCACATACTTTCAAAATATATTAATACATTTTCCAGTAGACTGTAGATAAGTGAAGAGAGTGTATTTTTCTGATTAGTTGAGTGAGCGCAGCGAACGTAGTCTACAACGCTACTCGATCGGGCCTTGGTCGTGATTAATTCTGTTTGTTAAATGTTAAATGTCTGTCTGTCTGTCTGGTCCCATACGGCCGAACGGCCAAATAGACTGAGCTGAAATTTTAAAAAGACATCCGTGACCAGGTAACTGAGAACTGCTAACAAAATGAGCACAATCCGTTGCGATTTAAACCTGCAAGAAATAAAAAACTGAAAAATACGTTGCCAATGTATAGGAATTATTTTAACGACAATGGTTGTGATTTTGAAATAATATTTTTTGTTTGTTATTTACCTGGCTGTGAAATGCCTTGTCCAAGGTTAATCGAATGTTGGACGTCAAGGTACCCCTAAATTCCGCTCGTAGATTGAGTAAACCTTGCAATATTTCACGTATTTCGTACTGGCTATGTTTTCCATGGTATTGTCACAGATGGTAGTACTTTACTGCGTTTTGTGCATTTCAAAACATGTTTGGTATTTTATTAAATACTATCCAGAAATTACAAAATCTTTCCCGACCATTGAACCCAGTCTCCCACGTTTGGGCTATAAGAGCGCTTTAGCCAACTCGTCAAGGGAAACGCCAAAGTTGCTGTTAGACGAGTGTATAGTATTGTCATAGTATTGTCGGACGCAGTCCGCCGCCTCTAAGTGCGGTGCAAAAGAGATTTACAGAAGTTTATTTAACTTTAAACGGGATCTTCGGGTGCAGATTTTATACTCTTTACGAACCAAAAACGGGGACTGTCACTGTCATTCATTACTTCTAACTATAGAGTAGACGGAAGCAGTAGTAGAATTGCCCTGTTGTGCAGTTGATGTTTTCGCCAAAACATTCACAAAGGCTAACCCCTTTACAAATTTGTTAATTTAGGGTCCGTCTCAAAATCAATATTTTCATCAAAATTATTAACAAGGGAGTCCTCCCATTGACAAATAACCAATTCATTGTCAAATCGGACAGAAATTGACAGATTTACAGAAGTTTATTTAACTTTGAGCAGGATCTTCGGGTGCAGATTTTTTACTCTTTTATGAACCAAAACGGGAACTGTCACTGTCATTCATTACTACTAACTATAGAGTAGACGTGCAGTGTAAATTGCCCTGTTGTGCAGTTGATGTTTCGCCAAAAATTCACAAAGGCTAACCCTTTACAAATTTGTTAATTTTGGTCCGTCTCAAAATCAATATTTTCATCAAAATTATTAACAAGGGAGTCCTCCCATTGACAAATAACCAATTCATTGTCAAATCGGACAGAAATTGACAGATTTACAGAAGTTTATTTAACTTTGAGCAGGATCTTCGGGTGCAGATTTTTTACTCTTTTATGAACCAAAACGGGAACTGTCACTGTCATTCATTACTACTAACTATAGAGTAGACGTAAGCAGTAGTAGAATTGCCCTGTTGTGCAGTTGATGTTTTCGCCAAAAAATTCACAAAGGCTAACCCCTTTACAAATTTGTTAATTTTGGTCCGTCTCAAAATCAATATTTTCATCAAAAATTATTAACAAGGGAGTCCTCCCATTGACAAATAACCAATTCATTGTCAAATCGGACAGAAATTGACAGATTTACAAAAGTTTATTTAACTTTGAGCGGGATCTTCGGGTGCTAATTTTTTACTCTTTAATGAACCAAAACGGGAACTGTCACTGTCATTCATCACTACTAACTAAAGAGTAACGTGGGCAGTAGTAGAATTGCCATGTTGTACAGTTGAAGTTTTTGCCAAAAAAAATCACAAAGGCATATATATATAAAAATTTTGTTAATTTAGGGTCCATCTCAAAATCAATATTTTCTTCATAATTATTAACAAGGGCGTCCTCCCATTGACAAATAACCAATTCATTGTCAAATCGGACAGAAATTGACAGATTAACGGAAGTTTATTTAACTTTGAGCGGGATCTTCGGGTGCTAATTTTTTACTTTTTAATGAACCAAAACGGGAAAACTGTCACTGTCAATATCACTTCTAACTATAGAGTAGACGTGGGCAGTAAGTAGAAATTGCCCTGTTGTGCAGTTGATGTTTTAGGCCAAAAAAAATTCACAAAGGCTAACCCCTTTACAAATTTGTTAATTTAGGGTCCATCTCAAAATCAATATTTTCTTCAAAATTATTAACAAGGGAGTCCTCCCATTGACAAATAACGAATTCATTGTTCAAATCTTTCAGAAATTGACAGATTTACAGAAGTTTATTTAACTTTGGGGCGGGATTTCTGGTGCAGTTTTTTACTCTTTAATGAACCAAAACGGGAAACTGTCACTGTCTTTCATTATACTAACTAAGAGTAGACGTAAGCAGTAGTAGATTTGCCCTGTTGTGCAGTTGATGTTTTCGCCAAAAAATTCACAAAGGCTAACCCCTTTACAAATTTGTTAATTTTGGTCCGTCTCAAAATCAATATTTTCATCAAAATTATTAACAAGGGAGTCCTCCCATTGACAAATAACCAATTCATTGTCAAATCGGACAGAAATTGACAGATTTACGGAAGTTTATTTAACTTTGAGCGGGATCTTCGGGTGCTAATTTTTTACTTTTTAATGAACCAAAACGGGAACTGTCACTGTCAATCATCACTTCTAACTATAGAGTAGACGTGGGCAGTAGTAGAATTGCCCTGTTGTGCAGTTGATGTTTTCGCCAAAAAATTCACAAAGGCTAACCCCTTTACAAATTTGTTAATTTAGGGTCCGTCTCAAAATCAATATTTTCTCAAAATTATTAACAAGGGAGTCCTCCCATTGACAAATAACCAATTCATTGTCAAATCGGACAGAAATTGACAGATTTACAGAAGTTTATTTAACTTTGAGCGGGATCTTCGGGTGCAGTTTTTTTATTCTTTTATGAACCAAAACGGGAACAGTCACTGTCAATCATCACTACTAACTATAGAGTAGACGTGGGCAGTAGTAGAATTGCCCTGTTGTGCAGTTGATGTTTTCGTACAAACAACACACACACAAAAAAAACAAAAAAAAATTGTTAATTTAGGGTTCCGTCTCAAAATCAATATTTCTTCAAAATTATTAACAAGGGAGTCCTCCCATTGACAAATAACCAATTCATTGTCAAATCGGACAGAAATTGACAGATTTACAGAAGTTTATTTAACTTTGAGCGGGATCTTCGGGTGCAGTTTTTTTACTCTTTTGTGAACTTAAACGGGAACTGTCACTGTCAATCATCACTACTAGCTATAGAGTACACGTGGGCAGTAGTAGAATTGCCCTGTTGTGCAGTTGATGTTTTTGCCAAAAAAAAATCACAAAGGCATATATATATACAAATTTGTTAATTAGGGTCCATCTCAAAATCAATATTTTCTTTTTAATTATTAACAAGGGCGTCCTCACATTGACAAATAACCAATTCAATGTCAAATCGGACAGAAATTGACAGATTTACAGAAGTTTATTTAACTTTGAGCGGGATCTTCGGGTGCAGTTTTTTAATTCATTTTTGAACCAAAACGGGAACAGTCACTGTCAATCATCACTACTAACTATAGAGTAGACGTAAGCAGTAGTAGAATTGCCCTGTTGTGCAGTTGATGTTTTCGCCAAAAAATTCACAAAGGCTAACCCCTTTACAAATTTTTTAATTTTGGTCCGTCTCAAAATCAATATTTTCATCAAAATTATTAACAAGGGAGTCCTCCCATTGAAAAATAACCAATTCATTGTCAAATCGGACAGAAATTGACAGATTTACAAAAGTTTATTTAATTTTGAGCGGGATCTTCGGGTGCTGTTTTTTTATTTTTTAAAACCCAAAAAAGGGGAACAGTCATGTCATCATCCTACTAACTATAGAGTGACGTAACCCGTAGTAGAAGCCCTGTTGTGATTTGATGTTTTCCCAAAAAAATTTCAAAAAAGGTAACCCTTTAAAAATTTTTAAATTTTTGGTCCGTCTCAAAATAAAATTTTTTCATAAAAATTATTAACAAGGGAGCCCCCCCTTTGACAAATAACCAAATTTCATTTCAATCGGACAAAAATTGCAGATTTACAGAAGTTTATTTAACTTTGAGCAGGATCTTCGGGTGAAATTTTTTTTACCTTTTATGAACCAAAAACGTGAACTGTCACTGTCATTCATTACTACTAATATAGATAGACTGGGCAGTAGTAAATTCCCCTGTTGTGCAGTTGATGTTATCCCCAAAAAAAATTCAAAAGGGCTAACCCCTTTACAAATTTTTTAAATTTTTGGGTCCGTCTCAAAATTTACATAAGTTTTTAATTTTTGAGCGGTTCTTGGGTGCGATTTTTTATTCTTTTATGAACCCAAAACGGTAACGTCACTGTCAATCATCCCCTTCTAACTATTGGTAGACGTGGGCAGTTGTTGAATTGCCCTGTTGTGCATTTGATTTTTTCGCCAAAATTCAAAAAAAAAGGCTAACCCCCTTTCAAATTTGATTATTAGGGCCCGTCCAAAATCAAATTTCATCAAAATTTTTAAAAAGGAGCCCTCCCATTGACAAATAACCAATTCTGTAAAATCGGACAGAAATTGACAGATTTACAAAGTTTTTTAACTTTTTCGGGATCTTCGGGTGCAGTTTTTTTATTCTTTTATGAACCAAAAACGGAACTGTCACTGCCCAACCATCCTCAAATAGAGTAGACGTGGGCATAGTTAAATTCCCTTTGTGATTTGATGTTTTCGCAAAAAAAATTCAAAAAGGGGCAAAACCCTTTAAAAATTTGTTAATTTAGGTCCGTCTAAAACAATTTTTTTTAAAATTATTAACAAGGGATCCTCCCATTGACAAATAAAAAATTCATTGTCAAATGGGACAGAAATCGACAGTTTTACGAAGTTTATTCAACTTTGAGCGGGATCTTCGGGTGCAGTTTTTTTTCTTTTGTGAACTTAAACGGGAACTGTCATGTAAAATCATCACTACTAACTTAGAGTACCGTAGGCAGAGTGGGAATTCCCCTTTTGGGGCATTGATTTTTTTGACAAAAAAAAAATCAAAAAGGCAAATTTATATACAAATTTTTAATTTAGGGTCATCTAAAATCAAATTTTCTTTTAATTATTAAAACGGCGTCCTCCTATTGACAAATAACCAATTCATTGTAAATCGGACAGAAATTGACAGATTTCAGAAGTTTATTTAACTTTGGGGGTCTTCGGGTGCATTTTTTTAATTCTTTTTGAACCAAAAAGGGGAAAAACAGTCACTGTCAATCATCACTACTAACACAGAGTAGACGGGGGCAGTAGTAGTTGCCCTTTTGTGCAGTTTGTTTCGCCAAAAATTCAAAAGGCAAACCCCTTTACAAATTTGTAATTTTTGGTCCGTCTCAACATCAATATTGTAATTCATCAAAAACTTATTAACAGCAAGGGAGTGTCTCTCACCATACAGGACAAATAACAATTTCAATAGAGGAATATATGTTCAAATCGGGACAGAGAAAATGCTGACAGATTTACAAGAGTCCTTTAGCTTGTAACTTTGAAGCGGGATTTTCGGGGTGCACTTTTTTATTCATTTTTGAAACTAAAACGGGAACACAGTCACTGCAATCTCACTACTAACTACTAGAGTAGGGACGTGGGCAGTAGTAGAATTTTTTGAACGCCTTGTTGTGCTGTAATGTTTCCAAAAAGAATTCACAAAGGCTAACCCTTACAAATTTGTTAATTTAGGGTCCGTTTCAAAATTCAATATTTTCCATCGCAAAATTATCAACGAGGAGTCCTGTCCCATTGACAAATAACCAAATTCATTGTCAAATCGGACAGAAATTGACCAGATTTACAGAAGTTTATTAATTAACTTTGACGAAGGGATCTTCGGGTGTGCAGTTTTTATTTGTTATGACACTTACCTCAAAAACGGAACAGTCACACATGTCAATTATACACTACTAAATATAGAGTAGACGTGTGGCGAGTTAGTAGAATTGCCCTGTTGCTCGCCAGTTTGTTCTTTGACAAAAGCACAAATTCAAAGGCTAACCACCCTTCACACATTAATTTTTGTTGAATGTGTAGTGGTCCGTCTGTCAAAACTCCATATTATCAATCAAAACTGTATAATCAAAGGGTACGGCCTCCCATTGACAATATAGAACCGAACTGCACATTGTCAAATCGGACCCACAGAAATGTATGCACAAGATGTTACAAAAGTTTAATTTAAATATTGCGAGCGGGATCTTCGGGTGCACCATGTTTTGTTATAGTCTTGTGGTTTCACGAACTAAAACCGGGAACACGTCAATGTCACAATCGTCATACTAACTAAAGAGTAGACGGTGTGGGCAGTAGTCGAATTGCCCTGTTGGGGCAGTTGATGTTTTCGCCGCAAAAAATTTCACAAAGAGCCCAACCACTTACCAAAATGTTAATTTAGGGGGTCCGTCTCCAAAATCAATTATTTTCAATCAAAATTATTAACAAGGAGAGTCATCCCATGACAAGATAACCAATTCATTGTCAAATCGGGCAGAAATTGACAGGATTTACAGAAGTTTATTTAACTTTCGGAGCAGGGATCTTCGGGTGCAGATTTTTTACTCTTTTATGACACAAAGACGATAACGTCCACTGTCATTCATTCACTACTAATCTGTATAGAGAAGACGTGAAGCAGTAGTAAAATTGCCCGTTGTGCAGTTGAATGTTTTCGCCAAAAAAAATCACAAAGCTAACCCTTTACAATTTGTTAATTTAGGGTCCGTCTCAAAATCAATATTTATCTTCAAAACATTATTAACAATGACAAGTCCTGCGCCATTGGACAAATAACGAGACAGATGGAACTTGACAGATTTACAGAAGTTTATTAACGTTTGAGCGGGATCTTCGGGCTGCAGATTTTATTTTTTCAACTCATTTGAGTAAGTGAACCAAAACGGGAACTGTCGCACGCTGCAATTCAACTGCACTAAGCCTAAACTATGAGAGAAGGACAGGTGGGCAAGTTAGTGAGAATGCCGCTGATTGTTGCAGTGATGTTTTGCCCAAACAATTCACAAAAGGAGCTAACCCCTTTACAAATTTGTAATTTTGGTACCGTCTCAAAAATCAATATTTTTCTTCAAAGTTATATTAACCAATTGGAGTCAACACACATTTGACAAAATAACAATTCGTTGTCAATCGGACAGAAATTGAACAGAATTTACAGAAAGTTTATTAACTTGAGCGGGATATAATTCGGTTGCAGATTTTTTACAGCTATCCAGTATATCTCATGAATACGCCACAAACAACGGGGACACTGTCAACTGTCAATCACCACTACTAACTATAAAGTAGACGGTAGATAGAGAGTAGTAGAAATTGCCCTGTTGTGCAAGTGACTGTGTTGTCGCCAAAAAAATGTACATAGGATGTAACAAACCACACCTAGTACAACAACATTTGGTTAATTTTGGTCCGTCTCACAATCATATGTTGTGTGTCATCAAAATTATAACAAGGAGTCCATACCACATTGCACAAAATAAACCACAAATCTCCATTTGTCAAATCGGACAGAAATTGACAGATTTACAGCCAAGTGTATTTATACTCTTGAGCAACGATCTTCGGGAACAGATTGTTTGCTCTGTTTATGAACAAAACGGGAACTGTCACTGTCAATCCAACAACTACTAACTATAGAGTAGGACGTGGCAGTGTAGAATTGCCCTAGTTGGCAGTGAGGTTTTCGCCAAAAAATTCACCAAAGGCTAACCCCTTTACAAATTTGTTAATTTAGGGTCCGTCACAAAATCAATATTTTCTTCAAAATTATTAACAAATGGAGTCCTCCCATGAAAATAACCAAATTTGTTGTCAAATCGGACAGGAAATTGACAGATTTACAGAAGTTTATTTAACTTTGAGCGGGGATCTTGGGTGCAGATTTTTTACTCTTTTATGAACCACCAAAAACGGGAACTGTCACTGGTCAATCATCACTGCAAACTATAGAGTAGACGTGGGCAGTAGTAGAATTTGCCCTGTTAGTGCAGTGATGCTTTTGCCAAAAAATTCACAAAGGCACCCCCTTTACAAATTGTAATTGTTTGGTCCGTCTCAAAATCAATATTTTCTTACAAAAATTATTAAACAATGGAGTCACCCATTGAGCAAATAACAAATTCGTTCGTCAAATTCGGAAGCAGAAATTGACAGATTTACAGAAGTTTATTTAACTTTGAGAGGGATCTTTACGGTTGGCAGAATTTTTTACTCTTTTATGAACCAAAAGGTGAAGCTGTCAGCTATTCATACATCACTACTAATTAGAGTAGACGTAAGCAGTAGTAGGAATTGGCCCTGTGTTGCAGTGATGTTTTTTCACCAAAAATTTACAAAGGCTAACCCCTTTTACAAATGTTAATTTAGGGTCCGTCTCAAAATCACAATATTTTCCATCCCAAAATTATTAACAAGGGAGTCCTCCCATGACAAATAACCAATTCATTGTAAAATCGGGACAGAAATTGACAGATTACAAAATTTTATTTAAACTTTGACGGATCTTCGGGTGCAGTTTTTTTATGCTTTATGAAACCAAAACCGGGAACAGTCACTGTCAATCTTCATACTAACTATAGAGTAGGACGGTGGGCAGTAGTAGAATAGCCTGTTGTGCAGTTGAATGTTTTTGCCAAAAAAATCAACAAAGGCTAAACCCCTTTACAAATTTGGTTAATTATGCGGGTCCGTCTCAAAATCACATATTTTCTTCAAAAATATTAACAAGGGAGTCCTCCCCCCTTCACAAATAACCAAGTCATTGTCAAATCGGGACAGAATTGGACAGATTACGGAAGTTTATTAACTTTGAGCCGGAATCTTCGGGTGCAGTTTTTTACTTCTTTTGTGAACTTAAACGGGAACTGTTACACGTCCAATCATCACTACTAGTCTAGAAGTACACGGGGCAGTCGTTGAATTGCATCTGTGTGCAGGGATGTTTTTGCCAAAAAAAATAACAAAGGCATAATATATATAAACAAATTTGTTAATTTAGGGTCCATCTCAAATAAATATTTTCTTTTTAATTAAAAAACAAGGCGTCCTCACCACTTGTACAAATGAACAAATCATGGTCAAGTCGGGACCAGAAATGACAGACTTCTACAGGATGTTATAGTGATTAGACGTTAGTGCAGGGCGATGTCTTTGCGTGATGCCAGTAATATATTTATAATTGCATTATTTTGAACCACACAAAACACCTTGGAACACCAGTCAACCCACTGGGTCAGGTCAATTCAAACTAAGCGTAACAAGGTGTATACGTATGATCAATCAGTCGCGTCGGGACACAAGTTGTTGAGTCATTTGCACCCTGGTTGCTGCAGTCGATGTTGTTTCGCACCTTAAAAACGATCACAAAAGGTTAAACCCTTTACAAAATTGTGGGTTAATATTTGTGGTCCGTCTAGCAAAATCAAGATAGTTTCATAAAAATTCATTAAAACAAGGGGAGCTGTCGCTGTCCATTGACAATATAACCAATTCATTGTACAAATCGGACAGAAAATATCGCAGATTTAGAAAAGGTTTATTTAACTTGAGGTGCGATCTCAGTGGGTGCACTTTCTTTTTCGCTATTTCTTTTTTTGGAGATCTGTCAAAACGGGAACAGTCACTGTAACAATAGATCCTCACTTAATAACTATAGAGTAGACTGTGGGCCAGTAGTAGACATTCACCGTTGGCAGTGAGTGGTTTTATCGCACACCAAAAAATTCACAAACAAATTGTCCCGTTTACACAAAGAATTGTTAATTTAGGGTCGTCTCAAAATCAATATTTTCATCAAAAATATATTAACCGGGAGTCCTCCCCATTGACAAATAACCAAATTCATTGTCAAATCGGAAGAAATTGACAGATTTACACAGAAGTTATTTAACTTGAGCAAGGATCTTTCGGGTGCAGGCCTTTATTTTATTCTTTATGAACCAAAACGAGGGGAAACAGTCACTGCAACATCATCAACTACATAAAAGAGATAGAGTAGACGTGGGCAAGTATTAGAATAGCCCTGTTGTGCAGTTGATCTCTTGTGCCACAAAAAAATTCAACAAAGGCTAATATCCCCTTTACAAATTTGTATAATTTTTGGTCCGTCTCAAACATCAATATTTATCATCAAAAAATTATTAACAAGGGAGAGCCTCCCATGACAAATGAACCAATTCGCATTGTCAAATCGGACAGAAATTGACAGATTTACAGAGGTATTTTACTTTGAGCACGATCTTCGGGACAGATTTTACTCGTTTTCATGAACCCAAACGGGAACTTTCACTGCAATCATCACTAGCTAATATAGAGTAGACGTGGGGAGGTTGTAGAATTCGCCCCGTTGTGCATTTGTGTTTTCCGCCAAAAACATCACAAAGGCTAACCCCTTACAAATGTGTTTTAATTAGGGTCCGTCTCAAAATCATATTTCTTACAAAATTATTAAACAATGGGAGGCCTCCCATTGACAAATAACCAAATTTGGTTGTCAAATGGACAGAAAATTGACAGATTTACAGAAGTGTTTTTAACTTTGAGCGGGATCTTACGGGGTGCAGATTTTTACTCTGTTTTATGAACCAAACGGGAACTGCAATGTCAATCATCACTGCTAACTATAGAGTAAGACGTGGGCAGTAGTAGAATTGCCCTGTTGTGCAGTTGATGTTTCCGCCAAAAATTGCACAAAGGCTAACCCTTACAAAGTGTGGTTAAATTTTGTCCCACCGGTCTCAAAATTCAATATTTTCTTCAAAATTATTAACAAGGAGTCCAACCCATTGACAAATAAACCAATTCGTTTTCAAATCGGACAGAAATTTGACAGATTTACAGAAGTTTATTAACTTTGAGAGGGAATCTTCGGTTGCAGCTTTTTACTCTTTTGATGAACCAACACGGGAACTGTCACTTTCATTACAACACTACTAACTATAGAGTAGACGTAAGCAGTAGTAGAATTGCCCTGTTGTGCAGTTGATGTTTTCGCCAAAAAAAATTTACAAAGGCTAACCCTTTTACAAAATTTGTTAGTTAGGGTCCGTCTCAAAATCAATATTTCATCTCCAAAATTATTATACAAGGGAGTCCTCCATTGACAAATAACCAATTCATTGTAAAATCGGACAGAAATTGACAGATTTACAGAACGTTTATTTAACTTTGCGCGGGATCTTACGGGTGCAGTTTTTTTATTCTTTTTATGGAACCAAACGGGAACAGTCACTGTTCAAATCTTCACTACTAAACTATAGAGTAGACGTGGGCAGTAGTAGATAGCCTGTTGTGCAGTTGATGTTTTTTGCCAAAAAATTCACAAAAGGCTAACCCTTTACAAATTTTGTTAATTTTGGGTCCGTCTCAAAATTCAAATTTTCTCAAAATTATTAAAAAGGAGTCCTTCCCATTTGACAAATAACCAATTCATTGTTCAAATCGGGACAGAAATTGACAGATTTACGAAGTTTATTTAACTTGAGCGGACTCTTCGGGTGCAGTTTTTCTACTCTTTTTGTGAACTTAAAACGGGAACTGTTACTGTCAATCATCACTACTAGCTTTCTAGAGTACACGTGGGCAGTTCGTGAATTGCTTGTTCGTGCAGTTGATGTTTTTGCCAAAAAAAAATCACAAAGGCATATATATATACCATTTGTTAATTTAGGGTCATCTTCAAAATCAATATTTTCTTTTTAATTATAAACAAAGGGCGTCCTCCCATTGACAAATAACCAATCATGGTCAAGTCGGACAGAAAGGAAATTGACAGATCTTACAGATGTTTTATTTAACTTTGACGGATCTTCGGGTGCAGTTTTTTAATTCTTTTTTGAACCACAAAACGGGGAACAGTCACGGTACAGTCAATCACTACTAACTATTAGAGTAGAAGTGGGCAGGTTGTTTAGAATTGCCCTGTTGTCTGTGCTAGTTGATGTTTTCGCCAAAAAATTCACAAAGGTAACCCCTTACAAATTTGTTAATTTTGGTCCGTATTCTCAAAAATCAATATTTCATCAAAATTCATTAACAAGGGAGTCCTCCCATTGACAAATAACCAATTCATTGTCGCCAAAGCGGACAGAAAATTGACAGATTTATAAAAGTTTATTTAACTTGAGGCGGATCTTTGGGTTGCACTTTTTTTATTCTTTTTTGAAACTAAAAAACTGGGAAACAGTCACTGTCAATCATCACTACTAACTATTAGATAGACGTGCCCTATGGGGCAGTAGCTAGAATTGACCTGTGTGTGCAGTTGATGTCTTCGCCAAAAAATTCACAAAGGCTAACCCCTTTACAAAATTGTTAATTAGGGTCCGTCTCAAAATATATTTTCATCAAAAATTATTAACAAGGGAGGTCCTCCATGAACAAATAACCAAGTCATTGTCAAATCGGACAGAAAATTGACAGATTTACAGAAGTTTATTTAACTGGAGCAAGGATCTCGGGTTGCAGTTTTTTTATTCTTTTAGAACCAAAACGGGAACAGTCACTGTCAATCCTCACTACTAAACTATAGAGTAGACGTGGGGCAGTAGTAGAATGCCCCTGTTGGGGCAGTTGATGTTTTTTGCCAAAAAATCACATAAGGCTAAACACCTTTACACAATGTTAATTTTGGTCGTCTAAAAAATCAATAATTTTCATCAAAAAATTATTAAACAAGGAGTCCTCCCATTGACACATAACCAATTCATTTAGTTAAATCGAAAACAAAAAAATTGACAGATTTACTAAGTTTATTAACTTGGAGCGGATCTTCGGGTGCTAATTTTTTACTTTTAATGAACCAAACACGGGAAACTGGCCACTGTCATTCATCACATCAATAACTATGAGTAGACGTAGCCAGTCAGTAGAATTGCCCTGTTGAGCAGTTGATGTTTTCGCCAAAAACATTCACAGAGGCAACCCCTTACAAATTTGCTTAATTTTGGTTCACGTCTCACAAAATCAATATTTTCATCAAAAATTATTAACAAGGGAGTCCTCTCCATTGACAAAGTAACACAATTATTGTCAAATCGGAAGAAATTGACAGTTTTACAGAATTTATTAACATTTGAGCAGGATCTTCGGGTTCTGGCAATTTTTTATACTCTTTTTAGGCAACCAAAAACGGGAATGTCAATGTCATTTCATACTATACTAACTATAGTAGTAGACGTCAAGCAGTGGAGAATGCCCTGTTGTGTCAGTTGATGTTTTCGCCCAAAAAATTTACAAGGCTAACCCCTTTACAAATTTGTTAATTTGGTCCGTCTCAAAAATTCAATATTTCCATCAAAATTATTAACAAGGGGAGTCCTAGACATGGACAAATCAACCAATTAATGTAAATCGGAGCGAAAGTGAACAGATTGTACAAAATTTATTTAACTTTGAGCAGGGATTTTCGGTGTTGCACTTTTTTTTATTCTGTTTTTGAACTAAAACGGGAACAGTCACTGTCAATCATCACTACTATACTAGAGGTAGGACGCGGCACCGAGTAGAATTGACCTGTGTTGATGCAGTTGATGTTTTCGCCAAAAAAATTCACACAAGGCTAACCCCTTACATTTGTTAATTTTAGGGCCGTCTCAAAAATGCAATATTTTCATCCAAAATTATCAAAAAAACCCCCCGCCGGGGGGGGGAGAGTTCTCCCATTGACAAATAACCAATTCATTGTCAAATCGGACAGAAAATTGGACAGATTTACTGAAGCTTTATTTAACTTTGAGCGGGATCTTCGGGTGCAGTTTTTTTTTATTCTTTTATGAAACCAAAACGGGAAAACAGTCACTGTCAATCAGATCAAATTCTAAAACTATAGAGTAGGACTTGGGCAGAGTAAGAGTAGAATTTGCCCGTTGTGCAGTTGATGTTTTTGCCAAAAATTCACAAAGGCTAAACCCCTTACAAATTGTTAAATTTTGGTCCGTCTACAAAATCAATATTTTCATCAAAATATTAAACAAGGGAGTCCTCACATGACAAATAAAAATTTATTGTCAAATCGGACAGAAATTGACACATATTATACAGAAGTTTATTTAACTTTAAGCAGGGATCTTGGGTGCAGATTTTTTACTCCTTTATGAACCAAAAACGGGAACTTGTCACTCGTCATTCATTACTACTAACTATAGAGTAGACGTAAGCAGTAGTAGAAGTGCCCTGTTGTGCAAGTTGATGTTTGTCGCCAAAAAAAAAAAAAAAAAAAAAAACAAATTTTTGTCCGTCTCAAAATCAATATTTTATCAAAATTATTAAACAAGGGATCCTCCATTGACAAAAAACCAATTCATTGTCAAATCTGACAGGAATTGACAGATTACAGAAGTTATTTAACTTTGAGCAGGATCTTCGGGTGCAGTCTTTTTTATCTTTTATGAACCAAAACGGGAAAAAAACAGTCACGTCAATCATCACTACTAACATAGAGTAGACGTGGGCAGTAGTAGCATAGCCCTGTCGTGCAGTTGATGTTTTGCCAAAAAAATTACAAAGGGCTAACGCCTTTACAAATTTGTTAATTTTTGAGGTCCGTCTACCCACAAAACTTCAAAATTTTCATCAAAAGTTATAACAAGGGAGTCCTCCCATGACACATAACAATCATTGTTAAATGCGAAAACAAAAAAAAATTGACAGTTTTACAAGAAGTTTATTTAACTTTAGCAGGATCTTCGGGGAGTGCGATTTTTTACTCTTTTATGAACCAAAAACGGGAACTCGTCAATGTCATTCAGTACTACTAACATAGAGTAGACGTAAGCCAGTAGTAAGAATTGCCCTGTTGTGCAGGTTGATGTTTCGCCAAAAAATTTACAAAGGCTAACCCCCTTTACAAATTGTTAATTTTGTCCGTCTCAAAATCAATATTTTCATCAAAATTATTAACAAGGGAGTCACTCCCATGTTGACAAATAACCAAATTAATTGTCAACTCGGCCAGAAATTGACAGATTTTACAAAAGTTTATTTAATCACTCTTGAGCGGGATTTTCGGTGCACTTTTTTATTCTTTTTGCAAACACTACAAACGGGAACAGTCACTGTCAACCATCACTCCTAAACTATAAGAGTAGGACGTGGGCAGTAGTAGAATAGACTGTGTGTGCAGTTGAATGTTTTCGCCAAAAAATTCACAAAGGCTAACCCCTTTACATTTGTTATTTAGGGCCCGTCTCAAAATCAAATATTTTCATCAAAATATCAACGAGGGAGTCCCCCATTGACAAATAACCAATTATTGTCACAATCGGACAGAAATTGACAGATTTACCGAAGTTATTTAACTTTTTGAGCGGGATCTTCGGGCTTGCAGTTTTTTATTCTTTTATGAACAAAACGGGAACAGTCACTTGTCAAGTCATCAATACTGAAACTATAGAGTACGCACGTGGGCAAGTAGTAGAATTGCACCCTGTTGGTGCCAGATTGAATGTTTTCGCCAAAAATTCACATTCAATTTATTAGTTATTTACAATTTATTATTAAAATAAAAAAAAAAAAAAATAATATTATATATATATTATACAATTTATTTACATTACACACAATTTATTACTTACAAATTCACATTCAAATTCAATTCACACTTTATCAAATTTGTTACTTTGGTCCGTCTCAAAAAATCAATAATTGTTTCATCAAAATTATTAACAAAGTGGGAGTCCTACCTATTGACAAATAACCAATCATTGTCAAGATCGGACAGAAATTGGAAAGATTTACAGAAGTATTTATTAAACTTTGAGCAAGGATCATCGGGTGCAGATTTTTTACTCATTTTATGAACCAAAACGCGGAACTTGTCAGTTGTTCGCATTCATATACTACTAACTATAGAGTAGACGTGGCAGAAGTAAAAGTTCGCCCGTTGTGCAGTTGGTGTTTTCGCCAAAAAATTCACCAAAGGCTAACCCCTTTACCAAATTTGTTAATTTTGGATCGTCTCCAAATCAATATTTTCATCAAACATTATTAACAGGGCGTCTCCCATTGACAAAATAACGCATTCATTGTCAATCGGACAGAAATGACAAATTAACAAAAGGTATTTAACTTTGAGCGGGATCTTCGCGGTGCTAATCTTTTACTGTCTTTAATAAACCAAACGGGAACTGTCACTTTCATTCATCACTACTAACTATAGAGTAGGGGGACGTGCGCAAGGTAGTAGAATTGCCCTGTTGCTCGCAGTTGATGTTTTGCCAAAAAAAATTCAAAAAGGGAAACCCCCTTTTACAAATTTGTTAATTTGGCCCGTCTTAAAATCAATATTTTTTCAAAATATTAAAAGGGGAGTCCTCCCATTAAAACAAATAAACCAAAAATTATTGTTCAAAAATCGGACAGAAATTGACAGTTTTAAAAAAGTTTTTTTAACTTTGGCAGGATCTAGGGGGGGGGCTTTTTTTTTCCTTTAATGAACTAAAACGGGAACAGTCACTGTAAATCATCATATAACATAGAGTAGAGTGGGCAGTAGTAAAAATTGCCTGTTGTGCATTTGATGTTTTCGCCAAAAAATTCACAAAGGCTAACCCCTTTACAAATTTGTTAATTTGGGTCCGTCTCAAAATCATATTTTCTTCAAAATTATAACAATGGAGTCCTCCCCATGACAAAAAAACCCAAATTTCGTTGTCAAATCGGACGAAATTGACAGATTTACAGAAGTTTTTTTTAACTTTGAGCGGGATCTTCGGGTGCAGATTTTTCCCTCTTTTAGGAAAAAAGGGGAACTGTACTGTCAATCATCACACTAACTATAGAGAGACGGGGGCAGTAGTAGAATTCCCCTGTTGTGCATTTGAGTTTTCGCCAAAAAATTCACAAAGGTAACCCCCTTTACAAATTTTGTTAATTTTTGGTCCTTTCCATAATAAAATTTTTTGCATCAAAAAATTAAAAAAGGAGTCCTCCCATTACAAAATAACCAACTCATTGTCAAACGGACAGAAATTGGAAGTTTTTACAGAAGTTTTTTTTTAAATTTTAGAGGGATTTCGGGTGCAGTTTTTTTTCTTTTTTATGAACCAAAACGGGAACTGTCATGTCATTATAACTACTAACTATAGAGTGAGTAATCAGTAGAGAATTCCCCTTTTGTGCAGTTGAGTTTTCCCCAAAAAAAAATTCACAAAGGCTAACCCCTTTTAAAAATTTGTTAATTTTGGTCCGTCTCAAAATCAATTTTTTCATCAAAATTATAACAAGGGGAGTCCCCCCATTGACAAAAAACCAACATTGTCAAATGGAAGAAATTGACAGTTTACAGAATTTTATTTACTTTGAGCAGGATTTCGGGGCAGATTTTTTTACTTTTTTTAGAACAAAAACGGGAACGTCACTGTCTTTCATTATAAAAACTATAGAGTGGGACTAAGGAAGTAGAGGAATTCCCCCGTTTGCATTTGATGTTTTCGCCAAAAAAATTCCAAAATATGTTTTTTGGACGGACCAAAATATCAAACACACACTTTACAAATTTTTAAATTTTTGTCCGTTAAAAAATCAAATTTTCAAAAATTTAACAAGGGAGTCCTCCCATTGAAAAAATAACCAATTCGTTGTCAAATGGACAGAAATTGACAGATTTACAGAAGTTTTTTTTAACTTTGGGGGGATTTTCGGGGCAGTTTTTTTACCTTTATGGACCAAAACGGGAACTCCACTGTCAACATCCCTTCTAACTATAGAGTAGACGGGGGCAGTAGAGAATTGCCCTGTGTGCAGTTGATTTTTTCGCAAAAAAATTTCACAAAGGCAACCCTTTTTACAAATTTTTAAATTTAGGGTCCGTCTCAAAATCAACTTTTTCTTTAAAATTATTAACAATGGAGCTCCCATTGACAAAAAAACCAATTCGTTGTCAAATCGACAGAAATGACAGATTTACAGAATTTTATTTAACTTTGGGGGGATCTTCGGGTGCAGTTTTTTTTACCTTTATGGACCAAAACGGGAACTTCACTGTAATCTCACTAGAACTATAGAGAGACGTGGGCATTTAGTAGAAAATTGCCCTTTTGTGCAGTTGATGTTTCCCCCCAAAAAAATTTACAAAGGAAACCCCCTTTTACAAATTTTTTTAATTTTGGTCCGTCTCAAAATACATATTTTAATCAAAGATTATTAACAAGGGATTTCCTCCCATTGACAAAAAAAACCAATTCATGTCAAATCGGACAGAAATTGCAGATTTACAAAAGTTTTTTACTTTGAGGGGGATCTTGGGTGCTAATTTTTTTACTCTTTAAAAACCCAAAACGGGAACGTACTTTTTCAAATACAATTACCCTAGGGGGGTTTGACGTAAGAAAGTAGTAAATTCCCCTTTTTGTGCAGTTGAGTTTTCCCCCCCCAAAAAATTTCACAAAGGCTAACCCCTTTACAAATTTGTTAATTAAAAAAGGTCCGTCTCAAATAAATATTTCACAAAATTATTAACAAGGTAGTCCCCCCATTGACAAAAACCAATCTTTGTCAAATCGGACAAAAATTTGACAGTTTAACAGAAGTTTATTTAACTTTGATAGGATTTTCGGGTGCTAATTTTTTACTCTTTAATAAACCAAAACGGGAACTGTCACTTTCAATCATATATAACTAGAGAGTAGACGTAAGCAGTAGTAAAATTCCCCTGTTGTGCAGTTGTGTTTTCCCCAAAAAAAAATCACAAAGGAACCCCTTTTAAATTTGAAAATTTTGGTCCGTTCAAAATCAATATTTTCATCAAATTATTAACAAGGGAGCCTCCCAGCAAAAAACCAAATTTCGGTCAAATCGGACAAAAATTTGACAGATTACAGAAGTTTTTTTAACTTTGAGAAGGATTTTCGGGTGCAGATTTTTTTACTTTTTTATGAACCAAAAACGGGAACTGTCACTGTCTTTTTATTACTACTAAAATAGAGTAGACATAAGCAGAGTAAAATTTTGCCTGTTGTGCAGTTGATTTTTTTTCGCAAAAAAATTCAAAAAAATTTTGATTTTAAAGACGGCCCAAAAAATTAACAAACACAAACTTTAAAATTTTTTAAATTTTTGGTCCGTTAAAAATCAATATTTCATCCAAAATTATTAACAAGGGAGTCCCCATTGACAAATAACCATTCTTTGTAAAATCGGACAGAAATTGAAGTTTTACAAAAGTTTTTTTAAATTTTGACAGGATCTTCGGGTGCAAATTTTTTTACTCTTTAATGAACAAAAACGGAACTGCACGTCTTCATTACAACAACTATAGAGTGAGTAATCAGTAGTAGAAGCCCTGTTGTGCAGTTGATTTTTTCCCCAAAAAATCAAAAAGGGCCCCCCCTTTACAAATTTTTTAAATTTTGGGTCCGTCTCAAAATAAAATTTTTTCATCAAAAATTTTTAAAAAGGTAGTCCTCCCTTTGAAAAATAAACCAATTCTTTGTAAAATGGACAGAAATTGACATTTTACAGAAGTTTATTTAATTTGAGCGGACTTCGGGTGAAATTTTTTTACTCTTTTATAAAACAAACGGAAACTGTCACTGTCATTCATTACAACTAAAAAAGAGAGACGTAAGCAGTAGTAGAATCCCCTTTTGGCGTTGATGTTTTCGCCAAAAAATTCACAAAATATTGATTTGGGGACGGCCCCAAAATTTAACAAAAAAAAATTTTACAAATTTTTTAAATTTTGGTCCGTCCAAAATCAATATTTTCATCAAAATTATTAAAAGGGAGTCCTCCATTGACAAAAACCCAATTCTTTGCAAATGGGACGGGAAATTGACAGATTTACAAAAGTTTTTTTTAATTTTGAGGGGATCTTCGGGTGCTAATTTTTTTACTCTTTAATGAACTAAAAGGGAACAGCACGTCAATCAACAATACTAAAATAGTAGAGTGGGCAGTAGTAGAATTCCCCTTTTGGCAGTTGATGTTTTCGCCAAAAATTCACAAAGGCAACCCTTTCAAATTTTTTAATTTAGGGTCCGTCTCAAAATCAATTTTTCTTCAAAATTATTAACAATGGAGTCCCCAATTGACAAAAAACCAATTCTTTGTCAAATCGGACAAAAATTTGAAGTACAAAAGTTTTTTTAAAACTTTGAGGGGGACTTCGGGTGCAGTTTTTTTACTCTTTTTTGGACCAAAACGGGAACTGTCACTGTCAATCATCACTACAACTATGAGTGGGAGTGGGCGGGAGTAGAATGCCCTGTTGGCGTTGTTTTTTCCCCAAAAAAAATCAAAAAGGCTCCCCCCTTTACAAATTTTTTAAATTTTTGGTCCGTCTCAAAATAATAAAAATAATAATAATAATAATAAAATAATTTGTCTTTTTTTCTAAGGGAAAAAGGGCGAAGAAGCTGGGGCTTCTCTTCTTTTCCTTTTTTCTAAAATTTTTCTTATACTTAATACTAATACGAACTATCTAAAAAAAAAAACAAGCTTCTTAACAGATCAATATTTCTAAAATTTAGGTTATAATATTGTATAATGATTTGTATTTATCAAAAATTTAAAAACAATGACTTTGTCTTTATCATTCATTCGGAAATGTTGTAATTTCAAAAACTCATAGGCCTAATTCAAATTTTTTATATAGTTAAATTAGTTTCTACAAAAGTACATTGTTAAGATTTAATATTTATGATCTATACACATGAAATATTTTCAGGAGTTAGCTAGAGTATTTTAAATTTGCTTTTTTAATTTGGTGATTACTCTAATAATAAACATTTTCTAAGCCTTCTCACTATGGGGCTTGGCCCTGGCTATAAAAGAGCGTTGGGGTTTAAATTTTTAAATGGCTTTTTTTTTATCAACTTTTTTGCTTTAGTTTAATTTTGAACGTTTTGTAGTGGAGATTTGTAAATTCCCTACATTGTTAAAGTATGAACGGCATTGTGGGTGAACGACTCTCAAATAGTGTTGGAGTGTGTGTGAATTTGACAATTGCTCAATTTTTCGTAGGCTGTGCGAGTGGCATTTCCTGATCGGAATTTTTGCTTTAGATTTTTTGGAAGCCCTGATGTGTGAATTTTATGGTCAGACGGGCTAAGGGGAAGGGCTCTACGATTGCCATTTTAAAAGTCCCCCGATTTCCCGAGTATTTATGGAGATATGATCATACTTTCTCATTGTAGTGCAAAACGAGCATGCATTTTGTGCCTCTGTGGGGCCCCTATGCGTTTTATTTGGATAGTCTAAACAAGGGGGCCCATATAACACCGCGAAATTTGAATTTTGATAAAATAATGCTTCGACCAACTTTAAATTTTTGTCTCTTGGGTTAAAATTTTGAGAATTTTGAAAGTGTTTGCTTTGGGAATGTAGCTGAATAAGTTTAGTAGTATGATGGGAAAATTTTAGTTCT
>JAMZAV010008177.1:0-50661 GCA_024449915.1 Sweltsa coloradensis | reverse complement strand
GCTCAACATGAGTGGCCTTACGGCACGCCTGCAAATTAAAAAAATAAATACATTTTTATCACTTCATCTTTGAATCTAAAATCTTCTATAGGCTTATACTTCAAGTCTCAAGACTTCGTATTCATATAAATCATCATGTTTTCCAATTACCAATTGAGAGCTTTCTATTCTTTCCTCCTGCCCGCCTCTCCATAGTTATTATTACATATATAATTATAAAATCTCTGCCAATAGTGGCCCGCTTTTCTAACTGGATATAGGCCTAGGTGTACAATTACACGCAGTTTCGATGGCCCTTGTTCTAGCCTCAATCTCAGCATTCTAGGCTAATAGTCGGTAAATATGATGTTGAGCAATGACTATTACTTGGCTTGCGGCAAGAGTGGGTGTTACTATTTGAGTTGTTTCCTGGTATCACTGAGTAGAACAATGCAGCTTAGCTTAGTTAGTTCGTGATGTTGTTAGCTTAATTCGGCCAATAAAGATAAGTGACGGTTTAGTACTGTTTCGTCCAGCCGTAACCTGTGATGTGAACTAGCGAAAGTGCGTTCGTCTGTCGTCAGTTTCCCATGAGTGCATTGCGTGCACCTCAAGTCTCAACTCAACAGACAATTCCAACTATTATTCGGGGTATCCAGCCACGCAGCCTAAATGTTTACCTTAAGTTTCACTTCACCTAAAGATCGGTTAAATGATGGTGAAAATAGGTGAGAATCAGAGTGTAACAAAACTTGCTGAATTTAAGCGATTTAGCCACAAGTGGAAGATTATCTTCTGGAGAGAGGCTGGCAAGCTGTGGTATTGACAAAAGATGTTAAAAAAAAAAAACACTGTGAACTGGTCCAATCATGGTAAAATGTATTTGCAAAAATTTATATCTTGAGTGGTAAAATATTTCGAGCTCTCTAACTTGGCCCGAAATTTTTCTCTCCGCGACAGATCTGATGTTCTATGATTCATTAAAATTTAAAAATTCCGAATGTTATTAGATTCGAGGCAGAAAGTTATGCTAAAGCTAAAACCAAGCGTACCAATTTCACTACAAAATACCTGCCTCTGAAAAGTCAAAAATACGTTTTTACTCTAACCAGTAAGTCCTTTTGCACAATCCCAGTCCCAGACACACACCACAAAATTTGAATTTATTTTCCACATCAATTCACCACTTTTGAGCATACCGATAACAAACATTTTAGTTCATGTTCACCACAAATGCCTGCCGTTGCTCACAATTGAACCGCAAATAGGCATGCGCATATTATAGGCCTATTCACGCTTCGTACACATAATGAATGCATTTAGTTAACTCGTGCGATAATAATGGCCACTGCATAATTCCGAAGTAATGAATTATTAAAGTGATCTTGATTGAATTGCTTCTGTGGCGTGTGCAGCTTTATGGCATTCGAAACGGTAAACTTTATTTCCCTATACTGTGCGGTTTACGGTTGCGGCTATGAATGCGCAAGTCCAATTCAACATTATTGCACATGCACTCGCTTTTATTTATATATTATTATATTATTTTTATAAGTATTAGTGTTTTTTAAAAAGAAAAATTTAAAAAAAATAGTTTGCTGGGGGGTTTCAAATAAAGGTTTAATATAAGCCTTTTACAAAACATAAAAACAAGAAAACTACCGACATTTTGGCTCGGGCTAAGCGTCGACTCTGATTGGGGGGTCCGGGTTCGAATCCCGTCGAGCCCGGCAACCCTGATAAAGGTTTTTTCCGGGGGTTTTCCTAGTCGTTAAGGCGAATGCAAGGGTTTGAGCCCCTCTTAATGCCCTGACACCCCTTTCAAAAATTTCCATCCGCACATACCTAGTTCACCTGAAGAGGGGTAATTGCACCCTAAAACGGGTTTTCCCACGATAAAAAAAAAAATTGAAGATCCCGAGACCATGGGGTTTGACATATATTTAACCCCCGCCCAAACGTTTACTGGGAGTTGAACATTTTTGGCCCATAACTTTACTCATAATTTATTTTATTAAGTTTTTTCCAAACAAATTTAAGTATTTGAAAAAGTAACAAGGGATTACTGTGAAGAATTTAAAAAAATTAGTAATTTTACCATTTTATATTTCTTATTCACCGCCCAAACCCAGGAGGGGAGCCAAAATTGGCCCCCAAAAGTTGCCTCGAAAAGTCTTTTCCCCCGCAGAAGGTTGTCAACCACACCACATAATGACACCCCCTAGTTTTAGCAAGGGCACAGGAAGTACTTAAATCTGAAGTGGAAGATCGGCGCAGTTTTCTTTAAAATCTATTAGCAGATTGCCTCAGGCATTTCCTAATTGTTTTTACCTCATTAGACTTGTCACTTTTTTTTAGTATTGCTTGGTCACGCTACGTTCATAGCTGATCTTCACAGTACTTGATGCTTGAAACATGCACAGAGGCGGACTGGGGGGGTACGGGCCCCGTACGGAAAGTACTTTCGTGGGCCCCAAAGGGGTTTGGGCGAAGCCCCAGCCGCCGGAGGCGAAAATTTTTCGCTTCATTTTCTCTCAAGACGGCTTTTAAAGCAATCTCAGGTATATTGTGAACGGAAGTGAAGTGACCTAGTCATTAAATATTGTGGTCATACCTCAGATAATATCGCAATTTGAATTTTGAAAACAGTACAACACATTCAATGAGAACAGGGCCGTAAGTAGACCTAGGCTATAAAAATTACCCGGGTATGATCAAGGGCGTCCACAGGAATTTTGTTTGGGGGTGTAAAATTTAAATTTAAACTTTCGTGGGACAGTGTGGGGGGTTTGGGGGGCGAAGCCCCCTAATAATTGCGCCGCAGGCGATTTTTTTTTTAAATCAGTTTTTAGAGTGCATTTGGTGTGTTTTAAAAAACCAAAAAATTTAATTATTGTGCAGTCGATACACAAAACAAAACCCCCAAATGGAATTAAAACGCTAACGTCCTGACGAGATTAATAAAGAGTTTCGTAAAATGTATAGAAAAACGTATTCATCAGTTCTTGTGATGGGTTACATTCCCACTCTTATTAACACCGTACAATGTCCCAAAAATCGTTGAATATTAATGTAAATGTTATATTATTTGACTCTAATTAATATGTTAATTAAATTGCTTTATAGAGGATTCTAGGGTGACGCCCTTAGTAGTTTGGGTAAAGTCTGACCTTGTAAAAAATAAATAAATAAAATAATGGTGGGAGGTCCCATCCCCCAAGGTAATGCGGGTCCCGGAGCGCACTGCAGCGCCAGTAATTTTTCGATTCCTACAGATTGGAGTATTTAACGAGTTTTATTTCAAAAAATAGTGCTGACTGGACTATTATTCTATTAGCAATTCAACATGGTCTACTCCAGATTTTCACCCGGGTTACCAGCCCCTGGTTAGGGCGGTGAATGAAAATATAAATTCTTATCGTCTAATTTTCCAACAAAATTACATGCAGAGTTTTAATATCATTTTTATGTAAATGAGAGGTATGGAAAAATTTAGAAGTGAATAAAAACACTTGTAGCGTTATCAAAATGCGTTTCTTTGGAAAATCAGCTTTTTACACATCCATATATTTTTACGTGTACCGGTAACAAAAGTAAAAATACTAAGTTACAGCAATACTAATAATAATAATGATAATAATCTTAATCATAAAAAGGAAAGCTTCGCAAACGTTTTTTCAGGCGCGTTGAGGTATGAGCGTAATTTTTTGTTAGCAAAAAAACGTAAAATTGCGATTTTCATGAGAAAAAAATTTTTCGATTGTGCTCGAATTTCACATGAATATATTAATTCATAGAATTAAGGTTTGTGTAAAAAAATAATTAGAATCGGATAAAGAATGTAGGTGTTGTAACTTGTAAGTCGGGGAAGTGTTTTAAAAAAAAGAAAAAAAGTGTAAAATTGCAATTTTCATTACAAAATAATTTTTTGATTGCGCTTAAATTTCACACGAATATATTAATTCATAAAATAAAGGTTCTTTTAAAAAATCATTACAAACGGATAAAGCATGTGTGTGTTGTAAGTCGAAGAAATGTTTAAAACTCGAAAAATTCGTAAAATTGCTATTTGCATGAGAAAAAATATTTCGATTGCGCTAAAAAAAAAGTGGCAGTTCTAAGTTCAGAGATTTAAAAGGGCCCTCCAGAAATTTCATCGAAATTTGGATTTTTAGCAAAATATTTGCTGAATTTGTTTTTGTGAATGTAACTACAAGGAAAAAACAATAAATAAGACGATAAACAAAATAGTCCTGATATCTTTTTAACAGAAAATTTTAAAAAAGGGAAAAACATTTATATTGATGAAGAAATTCCACTAAGCCAAAATATTGAAACAACGCGAACAGAAATTTTGGGACCATAGCATGGCTTTTGCCATAAAAAAGGCGAGGGAAGAGCGTATAGGCCACCTCGCAAGACATCAGTTAGCAAGTAGGGGAGTATAATAATCCCCGACACTAGAGGCGAGCTGCGGTCGTCGTCGATGACATTTCCATTTCCCTTTGACGACCCCCCCCCCCATTAAGACGACGACAATGACTACACGAATGATGACAAAAGGCAATGACGACCACGACGCGAGAACCCAATTTCTCCCTGTCCCCTAGGCTAGAGTGTGCATTATGTTTTCTATCCTCTACCTAGTCAAAACACCTGAAGAGGGTCATACATGGGACCCTAAAACAGGTTTTCCTTGAAAACAAATTATATAGGCTAGGCCTATAAAACAATTGATGGCGACCCGCCACCCCCTCTCCATCACCCTCTCAGCACATACTCATTAGAAATTGCTGCTATGGTGTCCACAAAATATTTTGCTGTTGAAAAACGTAAAATGTAAGTTTCTTAAAAAATTCTTAGGGGTCTTCTTTATAGCGTATGCATATGAATTTTTAGATTATTTTATAAAACATTTTTTAAATAATTCAAGTATTATTTCAGTTTTTTGGGGGGCCCGCGAACTTTTTCACGTTATTTATATAAAATTGAGGAATTGCTGTTTTATTTGAATTTCATAAAAATGTGATCCATTTTTATCGGGGCCCCCGTTTCGCGGGGTTGCGGGGTCCGCCGCTATGCCAGTGGATATATTTTACTATTCCCACAACCCTTACTCTGCCATTAGTAATCGTAAAAATTAATACGCCAGACTGAGTGGCAAATAACGATAGGCCCCCGTAGGCACCAAGGTACATCCAACATTTACATTGTCTTACCTTTACGTTTATATGAATATTCGAATGTCTGTGATGTGCTCGTTTTAAAACTTTGCAATTTTAAGACAAATACTATTTTCATTTAAAAACTTTATATGTTAGGGTTGGGTTGGGGGCCCCTAGGGGCCCCCAACCGGGGGGCCCCGTACGGGATTCCGTAGTTCCGTTACCTGCCAGTCCGCCTCTGAACATTTCAGTACCACACACACACGGCACGGTCGTGAACAAACATATTATTCCACTTTCAGATAGGCCTACATTGAGATATTGTTTATGTACGACCTTAGGTCCCACATAACGATCATTTTTCTGCCCGTTCGTCTGTACGTGTGCACGTCTCGCGATAAAAAGTTAACACCATGTCCGATTGACACGCGTTTTTTCAACAAGGATGATACATAATGGTTTGGTGACCCAGGAGGTAAGGATGCAACGTCTAACCCCCTATACGATGTTTGAAAATGATGACCCGGCACCTCCACCATTTTTTGTGCGTTCTTCGACAATCTGTTTTATTACGCTGCTTTTCCCCCCCCTGGTATACTCCAGACTCCCATACCCGTTCTTATTTACATATTATACATCTGGAGCGCACCGGTGGGCCCCTATACCCCCAACCCCCACCGTTTCATATAATCTGCTATACCTGTTGAACAGATCAGTATAGGAGTATATTTCTTCAATTTCATTAGTCGGTGTACCCGGCTGAGATGGATCTTTTAATTGAACTGGATCGTTTCCCATGCAAGATCTTGCGTGATAAGGTAATTAGTCCGTATAGAAATAGTCGGAAGATATTTGTTATTGTTGATTTCCTAAATTTAAATTGTTTAATTTCGTTCCTATGTGCTAATTCCGATGTAGTGTAGGCCATGTTTGTTGCAGACTTTATAATAAATATGTTTAAGAGCATTTCCTTGTTTTTTCCCGGATCTAAATTTGAAATTATTGTTGCAGGTTTGCTCGCTCTATGGTGACGAGTTGCTCTGAGCATCGCATATTTGTAAGTACAGATCCTCACTTCTACCAGTATCACCAACACAAGAGAGCAACATATTCGTACTCTTTAGTCTTTGGGAATGGGTTAGTTTATAGATTTTTTTTAATTTCAATAGAGTGAACGCATTTCTTACATAAATGCGAAAAGTGTGTATTGCAAAGTTTCTAAGGTTTGACCAAATTGCCTAATGCAAATCTCCCTGTAATTGAAACTTATGAACCTCATATTATATTGTGCCTAAAATTGTGATTGTTCTGTATCAGTCTATACGGGCGTTGCTTAGACAGCCAAGTTGTTGGCATTTTAAAATTACATTTTAACCGTCGTTCAAACTGCGCCTTTTCAGACATTTCCGTACCAGTTTTTTTCAACTTACTTTTGATGAAACCCGAAAATTTGCTGTCGGAAGGTTAAAATTGAATATGTTCGTTCTAAGGATCTAAACCCAAAGCCGTCTCGGTTTGATAAGTTCTCTTCCGGGGCTCAAGAGTGACGCGTCTGATGTTATCAGCGTCAGCTATCAGATATGATCACACTCGCGAGATCTCAAGACTCGGAGTTCGGCGACTTTTCCCATGTTGCAAGGTCGCGCCCGCGCCGAGGTAGAGATTTTTGCTCAAGCTCTCGAGAATGACGTTGGCCTTCACGGATCTATCTACTCGTGAACTTTTTTCTTTATTTCTCTTCACGTTGGATAATTTGACTTGAGAGCCGATCTCGCGTGGCTTGGGGAATGGTTGAAACTTTAAAGGCGTTGGTTGGTGCAATGCCAGGGATTATTATTCTGCACGCAGCACGCCACATTCGCACTTGGCGAGTTTCATTATTAATTGCGATGGCAACGTTGCAATACCCAAAGTTTTTATTTTTTAATCTAGTACCCTTTCATTTATGTTTTTTCTTCCAACATTGTACATGCAATATAAATGATTGGCACATAAAATATTTGCCAAAAAAAGTTTTCTCTAAAAAATAAAAATACCTTTCAGCTCAAGCATAAACAGACAATGACGAGAAGCCGCGCCGATCCTAAAATCTAAATTATCAATTTGAAATATGACCCTCATCCGTCAACATGCCGTTTCTCCACGACTATGAAGTCCTCTTTGTAAAATTGTATACGTAAATAAATAAATAAAATAAAAGTAAACTAAAGTTATTGTTGTTGTAGTTTGAGGATCTTTCTGGCTACGTCCTTAAGAGGTATAGTTCTAACTTTTCCCGCCCTTTTCTTGATATTTACGCTCTTGCGGGGAGCTTGGAAGGGAGGTAGATAGTCGTGAACAACTAGTCATCCCCACCGCAACTGAACATGGAGCCGGGGGGGTAACGCACCGACAAACAGCGCCTTATCTGATTTATTGCGTGCCCAACTCAAACTCCGTCGACGATAGCTCTGTCAAGGTCAAGTTACATTGCCGGCAACGTTATAGTGGATGCATGCGAAGATAAATATCAATCCAGTTGTAATTACTATCCAAAAGTTTTTCTGGTGTATGGAAATGATTAACATTGTTATAATTTTAATTGTATATTTTACACAGAACGCTACCAAATTTGTTTTTCTCCCGTGACAATGAAATACTTAATTTTATTAGGATTGACAGTTGAATAATGGTTACATGTACAATATGTGATGCATTAACAACACAATCAAATAAGTAACGTTAAAAAAAATATCAACTCTAGTTCTAAACACAAAATCATCTCAATACAATACTGGGGGAAATACTCCACGAACCCCGTTTGCGTTTAAAAAACTTATGACTCTAGTTCCATAAGCTATAACGTCATAAACCCATGGCAAGAGTATTCTTGTTGTATACAGTGTTCTATCGCATCTATTTATTACAACAGAGGCGGAGGTTCTCTGTTCGAACCCTAGTGTTTTTTGTTCATTCAAATGCGTTCAAATGTTTCACTTTAATTCAATTAAACGCGAAACATTGCGTAATATATTATTTACACAATCACTTTGGGATATAAAAGACAGGGGGTGCAGCCACAAGCGGCCCAGTCCTCAGAGACGTTTTTAAATACCGTCCATGTCCATTTTTTCCCGATTTACGAGGTAGCAACTGCGGTTTCGCGATCGTGACACGTTTTCTTAAAAGTATGTATGTATATGAGGTTGTTGTATTCATGATACACTCGTAATTAGCATGGGTAGGTAAAGGGTAGCCTACTTATAAAACATCTACGATTTGGACAATAACCAGTAAAACACAGCACAGCCATACATAATGCATCAAAAATACCCCCGCGTCTGAGGAAGAGAGACACTTTAAAAAAATGTAGGATAATCACTTTTTTGGAGTGTTTTTTATTTAATATATTTTGCGGTCTAAACATCTTTTTTTGATCATGTAATTATATATAATGTCTATCGTATTCAGATATGAAGTAAATTTTAATTTACTTTAGAGCAAGGCACTCACACTCAAATGTGTAAGTTATTATATGCTTTATGCAAACGTGCTCACGTCCATGCAAAATATATAGGCCTACCTCAGAACGTTATTCCTAGTAAAAAAAGTTATTTTTACACACAACAAAGATAAATAGAACGTATTTTCACATAAGGATTTCCACATTCAACAGAAAATTAATTGTCAATAAATTATACCGGATACACAAGATAACAATCAATAAAAAAAGTTAGTGGTCGTTTGAGACCCCGGTACATATAGGCTAAAATACATTGCAAATATCGCAAACAAAACCACGAAAAAAAACTCTTAGTTTAGAAATGCGTCACGCATATAGGCATGTGCTATACTCGTGAGTTAGGATTTTTACACATTATTTACATTAGAGAATTCTTATTTACACATGTGCACATATAGAATGGGGTACATTGAGTTCAACTATATATGCACTTTCACGTACACTCGCGACGAAATACGTTCAGCGGAAGGGTTTTCACCACCGCTAGAAGAAACAGAAACGAAATACGTTAGTAATGTGATGTGTGACATACTTTCCCACGCTCGCCTCTAGTGTCTACTATAACAAATAAACGCGGGTCCCAATAATGATATATAAAAAAAACGGGGGAAAACTAAAAGGTAAATGTGATCATGTTCAAGTTTCATTTGTTTGTTTCTTGAATTCTTGGGCCACACTTTGCAAGTGGAATTCACACGCAATGAAGAGATGAACTGCCATTGCAAAACTACGTTGTAGGTTTTTTACTTAGATGATTTTGTCTTTGATTCGTATTGCTTGGTGACTGTGACTTTCTTTTTGGATTTGTTGCCAGCTTGCTTCTGGGCTTCTATTATATAGGCCGGGGCAATGATATCTTCTTCGACAGTCTTTTCCGAATTGTGGGTTGATCAATTCCGGGCACAATTGCATGAACAGCTTTTTGGGAAATTAAAGGGAAAATGGAAATCACTAATTCGAAGTATAAAGGGTTTTAAGGTTAATCGAGACGATTGGTAATTGGAAGAATAACAACCCTACGGTGCAGGGAATTAAGGCATATTTTTAGTAATCAAATAACTCAATACATTTAACTACTTACCCAAGCAATGATTAGGATACTTTACCCAGAACAATATTAAAACGTATTTTTTTTTTTTTAATGATCTGAACAATTTTTGGAAACATCAAGGTTCATAAGTTGACCGTCCATGTGATATTATTTAAAATGCCTCCCACTGTCAGGGGGAAAAAGGCTATGTACGAGAAATAAGAATTAAATTATATCAGAGAAAACAACAGAATGAATTATATTCGGATGTTCTCCCTGTAGTTCGTAAAGTACGGAAGAACTGCAATGAAACCTCAGGTGGTTTAATCGGACCAAGCACTATGCATGATATATTATCGTACTGTAAAACAAAACAATTGTTACAATGCCGATTTAAAAAATATAAAAACATAATTGCAAGCAACGAGAGTTTCCCACACAGTCAAAACTCATTTCAGTGAGAAACCGACGACGCCACGATTGAGAAATAATCGGACATTTGAAATAGTCGTTCACAGATGTCCAGATTCATTCGGGAGAGTAGCGTAATAAACTACTTCGGAACAACCATTTACAAAATGTTATGTCTCGTTGCTAAGACGTTCAAAAACACACTCATCAGTGATGTAATGCATACCTGCATAGATTATGGTTGATTCAAGTCGGGAATCGAACCAGCGACCTTCTGCAAAATAAAGCGGGGACGCATCTTTAGACAAACAAGAACAAACATTACCACTTAGCAGACTGCTTGCCCCATGAGATTAATGAAATAAAATATTGTAAAATAGGTAAGACCTGTCTGGAATGCGGTAGATCCGTGGTTCGATTCCCGGTTGGGGCGGACTTTTTTTATTTCTGAATTGTAGTTAAAATAATAATAATAATTCAACCAATTACGTAGTGCCCTGGTGATGTCCTGTCCTATGGATATGAACCTGTCGAAAGGCCCGCCTTTCCGTGCGTTTAGCTAAACGATGTTATTTTCTTTATCGTGCTGAAAGAACGCTCTAGCGCTATCTAAAAATAGAATAAGGTTCAAATATAATATAATAACATAGACTTATCGTAAACAATATTTGCTTAGTTCTTTTTAACGCGGGGAATTATGAAGATTGGTTGAATGGGAGCATCACAAACCTTGCATTGCGGAGAATCAAAATTATAATCTACTAATTAAAGAACGCGATAAACATAATATTTATGCCAGTTTCAAATTCTGATATCGTCCGTGGTCGCACATATTGTAATAGTTTTGGGACGTGGCGAATTACACTAGGAGGACGCGGATTCGAATCCCGCACAAAGGGATACGGTAGGTTATCTTTTCTGTAATAATTGTTTTTCACTCTCGTCTATCACCACTCTTAGTCCGAATAGCTAATGGTAATAAAAGTGGCGTTGAGCAACAATAATCATAATTAATTTCTGATAGCGATATTATAGAATTCTCACGACAGCGATGTAAAAAACTGTATAAGCAAACCTCAAAAAAACAGATTGTGATTTTGTAATCTGATGACAAGCACATCCGGTGTCCAGATCCCGCCCACATTACCTCCCCTACTTTTTTCGAAGCAGACACGATCGAATTTCACTAGAGAGCGCCACCAAAAAGGAGCCAAAAGTGTGCTTTGCAAGGCGTTCGTACTTTTCAAACTACGTCTACATTTTTCGTCGGATTTTCATATTGTTTTTTTTATTTTACTCAGAAATGAACTGTTATTCTACGTACATGGGCCCGATTCCCAAATTTACTCCCTTTGGTCCACAAGAGCAGTAAACTTTGGGCTGGAAATGAACATTTTTTTATGGACTTGAGGACTCGTGGTGGAAATGTTATGACTAAAATGAACAAAGGGGCTATGTACGAGAAATAAAAATTTAGTTATCTACAGAGGAAAAAAACAGAATAAAAAATAATGATTTCCCTGTCCGTATTTTAAAAAGTACGAAAGTCTGCCAGGGCACGATCGGAGTGGTTTTAAAAATCGCACCCAAGCCTTTTAATAACCACTATATCAGTTTTTTGGGGTGGTCGGAAAACCTGGCCCCCGCTGCGTTTTCCGTTTTTTACTTGTCTTGACACGCTCTGATTCAATACCAGACATAACTATTACCCCGCGCAGCAGTGTAATTACCCTAGTAATCTTCTTATTATTCATTTCCCCCCGTTTTTTCTTCTTTTATCCCTTAAATCGAATATACGCCATATATACGTTTCAAATTTTAAAAATTTGTATTGCAATTATTGTTATTGTGCACTGTATTAGGCTTACAAAACGATTAGGCTAATAGTTTCTATTAAAAAAAAATATAGTATATTATTAAAAAATTTTATTCCCTCACCGTTTCTATAAGATTTTTTTAATGTTACCCGGCTGAGTCTAGATTTGATTGATCTTGATCAAGACAAATTTTACAAAGTAACAAGGTTTAAAGTTAAACTTTCCCGGAATTTTTTTTCAAAGACCTCACCCTTTCCCCTTTTGTTGGGTACGGTATACATCAAATTTTCGTTTAATTTTTTAAATTTTCGATCGGGGCTAAAAAAAAAAACACGTGTTGAAAATTTAATTCGATGCCATGATTTATCCCCATGTAAACTAACCTACCCTTGTAGGTGATGCAATTGTAACGTAAACCCCCCTATTGACATCCATAGCAACACAGTGTTCCGAACCACAGACATGAAAAAAACCCGACTCTGACCGGTACTCGCCTCTGGTTACTGTCCGCACAAAGCGCCAACTTGAACTAGTCCCCTATGGTTACTGGCACAGTGCTCACTTGAACTAGTCCCCTAGGGTTACTGGCAACAGTGCTCACTTGAACTAGTCTCAGATCTCTAGACGGGCTATTTTTTTGTCATCCATTGTTTGAAACGTGCTTCAGTTTCCTAGTAAATCAACTAATAATTACATAGTTTGCACGTAACCTTGCAATTGCACGTCCGTGAATGACTGCCTTCAGGTCAGTTTCTTGCTCGAGTAGAACAGGTTGGTCACTGGTTGGGACTCACTGGTCTGTGCTGTGTGTAGCTCACACAGAAAAGAGAATACACACATTAGGATTGATTTTTCTATCATGTCGCTCAAACTCGTAATTAACTCAATTAAAATCACCGCTCCCCTTTTTAATTACTTTCATGTACACAAGTTAACACAACGGGGTGTGTGTTTTATAATACTGTGCAAAAATATATAATACTATAATAATACTGTGTGATTTTATAGCCGGGGATTTACGCTGAAAGGAATGTTTTTGGATGTAAACCCTAATTTATCATTGCACCCACGGGCAGGGTGTTTTTGATTTAAAATCAAATGATTTTTTTAGTAAAATAAAATCAAGTGCATTTTTCTTCATTTTAGCTTAGGAGCTACAAACCAACCCGAATTTTAACGTACTTTATGCAAAGTTTTACATAATTTTTTGTATGTAATTATATTTTTTTTAAACGCTTGTGAAGGTATTGATCCGCTATACCATGCAATTTGACAAGTTTTAAATCTCTGGTATTTTTGATTTTAAAACAAATAAATCCGTTTTAGATCAAATAAGCAATAATGTTTTTTTTTTTTAATTTAAAAAAATCCACCCCCGACAACCCAAATCGAGATATAAATCAGAGTTTTTATAAAAAATAAATTTAATATAATATGACTTGGAAAGTGGATTGCATGTGATGCAAAGTATTATACGCTATAAACACACTATCTATTATGATATTTACCATTACCATCCACCTCTCTGTATCACCGGCGTCCCTCCGCGGCATAACTTCACATCTTGTACTGATCGGTTGGTTAGTGGTCTCTGACTGAGAAGAATAACTTGGCCAGGAGTAGGAGTAGGACTATTGTCATTTGTCAAGTTATTTTGCAATTCCTAATTCACAAATTAGTTTTTAATTCGCAAAGTCTTTCGCATTGTAATACCGTCTTTCTTCGGGAAGTAATTATCCTCCGGCGTGGAGCACAGATAACGTGTCATTACCAGAGATTGCATGCATGCACGTAGCTGTATAGATGGGCGCAGCGTACGTAATTGCCCACCCACCCCCGAAAGAAACAGTTTGCTAAGTTCATCAATGCTCTGGCTGAGATTTTAGCATTCTCTGGGGCGTGATGACCTCAGTAATGGAAATTATTCCTTGTGCGGGTTTTTGCAAGACGAGGAATCTAAGGCCCCCAGATATCCTACACCTGTCCTTGCAACACCCACCAAGCTCCCTTGCAGCCATCGATAAAATTAATATGAAGTAGATTAATAGAAAGAAATTGGTTCTTTTCAAATCGTGAGTTGTTTTATGGTCTTAATTGTCCATTTTATAAACCATAGTATTTTATTAACTTTTTGATATGTTTTGAATTTGCTATTAAGTATTTAAATTGATGCAGACGGTTTATTTTTATTTTGTTAATCGTTCTTGTTATTGCCAAAATTTGCATGTAATGAATACATTGTATGGATTTAGAATTGTTTACGACTCCATTATGAATTAATTTTAACAGCCTATAATGTAATGCAGAGTTAAATACATGAATTTTTGGGTTTGAATATTTAATATGTAGGTGGAATCCCAAATTAATTGTAACTCGGCACGCAAGCCACAGAGTTGGGTTGTTTATTAAAAACTTGCAAATTGGCTCCTGGTTTCGCAAGACCAACGATTGTTTTTACTAAAATATATATGTAATAAAATAATAGTCATATAATAATAAATACATTTTATGTAAAACAAGGACAAACAACAACAACACTTCTAAATAAAATAAATGAATTGAAATGAAGACAAGCCACAGATTTTCTTCTGTCTCCACAACACCAACATATAAATAATATATTGAAATTAAAAACTTTTTTAATACTTAAATAATTATAAATATTGCTCATTTCATCAAAAATTACAAGAATTTGATAGCCTTGCGACAATATTGCCTAGCCAAGACTAATCTAGCTTAAATAAAGTACGTTACATGACCCTTTTTTGCATGGGAACCGTCCTCGTGTGGAATAAACGTTTCTGATCTCGGCACGTACGAAACCCTTGGGGGGGTGAGCTCAAGTGCCGCCAGCATTCGCGATCCAATATTCTGCAGATTTACACAGCCCACTGGCGCAAATGGAACAAGTATTACTTTACTTTGTGCGAAGTGCGAACTGAAACCTTATGGAGAAGAAAATAAGATGGCGCTAACTGATTTCGGCGCTTAGGAAAACAGCTCCCTATACTATAAGTAACGCTCTTCACTGAGTTTCCTTATGTACCGTCTCAAAAGCATTCACAGACTCGAGACTTTTTGCAAACGAGCAATCATTGAAATCAATCATTGCATCTTGAGTGCCCTTACGATGCAGCAATGAAGATGGAAACGCCCGCAAAAAAAGCGCGTAAATTGACCTACATATACTCAAGTCTCTATGGTAATAATATGTGTCGCATGCATGTGAACATTGTATACAGAGCCTTGCATATGTTTCCGGTCTGTGAGGTAGCCAACGGTATTATTTTACAATAGGCCTATTCACGACAGACCTTTTGTACAGAAGAGTTGATAGCATAGGAAGAAACCAACTCTGTACAGAATTATGAAATGTTTCCCATGAGATTGTGTCCCTTGTTTTGGAATATGTTTATTTCGGATTTTTAAGAAGTACACCAGCAGAACCAGAAGTATTCTTGATTAACGTATACGCACTTTTTTAAAGTGAGCTATTAGGCCTAGTTACAGTTACGAAGAGCAATTAGTGGAGAAAATGATATCCATGGGATTTCGGTACAGAGGATTCTTTCCTTTGCGGAAATTGTAAAACGAAGCAAAATCTTATGCCATCTTTTCTTTCACATACAGGTTGTAAAAAAAAAATACACATACGTTATTTCAGAATTATTTCTGAAAGATATTATGCATGAGATAAAAAGCATTCAAATGTAGGCCTATCTTCAAAAGTTTTGTTAGGTCTACACGAGTTGGGCAGCCCACATGTTTATAACTTCAATACAGTATTCTCCTGACATTGTACTATTTCTTTCATGCATTTACGGTTCCGAAACAGAAACTCAAGAAGTTAAGTTTTCAAGGGCAGACCTAACAGGAAATGGAATTGTTCATGGCGCCTGATTGACACCTCGAAAATGCCCAATATGCTTGCTAAATACTTGTAGCAGCGAAATAACCCTAAATGAATATTCGTTTAACATGCTAATTGTGGCGGATTGATTGAATAGGGAAGGCTGAATGTGTTTCCTCCTCTTGACGACCAATATTTCATTGTTGAATGTCACTGATTTTGTCGTTTGCATGCTCATTAGTGTAATTAGTTACACCCGTTTCGTGATTTGTGTAATCCTGGGGGAGGGTCATTGGTGATTTAAATAATTAGTCAGTAGTGACGCTACCAGAAAATGCCCATAACACAACACAAAGAGTTGTTAATTTAGTTAATGGTGGTCTATTTGACTTGACTCAAAACTAATTTTGCCTGAGATGAGGTGCCAGATTTCCTTCGTTACACGTTGACATCTTCCTTCGATTATGTAAACCAGATTGTTGTACCAAAACTGGGCACGGCCCGGTGTAACGAAGCGTTAACTTTAATATAATAATATTAGTATTTCACAAAAATAAAATAACGCCGTGGGACATCAGAATTCCAGGGGTCGTGGACATCCTGGGCAATATGCTGTTTTTGATGATGGCAACATTCCGAAATTGTTTTTACGAGGGGGGCCGGGGCCCTTTACTAAGAAAAGCAGTTACGTATGATGATTTTTTTAAATTTGGCACTGAAAAAATAAACAATATTTTCGGTTTCATTTCCATCATCAAATGTTTTTCTCTTACGTTTTGGGTTCTGTTGCCGATTTGCGAATTTTTTATCTTTATTTCTCGGTTGTGGGTAGTTTTTGAACCTATGTTCGTTGATTGGAACAATAAATGAAAACGACTCAACTTGTGCCCAAACCACACGCAACAGTGGACAGCGATGATGGCCCCCCAGTTTCGGTGAGTCTGTTTTATGCCCGGAGTCAGTCGCGCAAATAAGAGGACATGTTTTGTCAACGCTCCGGTGAAATGGGTTATTCTTTTATTGCTACAATTATCATTGTTTAGTACATGTACTTTTCGGCCCAAACTTGTCGAAACCACTTATCTGCCGAAAAGAAATTCCCCAAACATTTCCTAAATGTTGTGACTCGATCCACGCAATACACTCACGCGTGCACACAACAACACACATACACCACATTTACACGAGTAATGACAAACAACTGCAGTTGAGTAAGACTATTACGTGACTACGTCGAACATTTCACCGAAAAACTTATAATTTCAACGAGGCTTGCGTGAAATTAACCCCTTTTACCAACCTTAATTTTTCAAATTTACCTTTGTTCCAGGATTCGCATCTATTTGCAGTTTCATGCATGATTTTAAAGTTTTTTTTCGTTTCAAACCTTTATTGTCTATGTATTTCCACACGGTTTACGTGACGATGTGGTTTTATTCAATACCTTCCTATTCTTTCCATTATTCGTCTAAATTCATGGTCGTAACTTCATAACTAACTAGTTTAAATTGTTATTATAACGAACGATAACGAATCGAAAAAAATCCAAGCTTTTCAGTAATGGCTGGTTGTTGAACTAGTAAACCTAATACTCACGCTTACTAGCAGCACACTCATTGCTAGCAGCACTGTATTTAGTTGCTCTCGTGAGGCTCGCTGTAAATCAGAAGTTGTTGAGCGAGGTACAGTACAGTCAAGCACAGAAGCTTGCGACCTGTTCTTCGGGTTTTTAGTTCAGGTCCTATTGAACAGCAAGTGACATACTCAACTCATGTCGTTGTGGTTTACTGGGTTAAGCGTGTCTCTGTTCCCCCTGCCCCTTTTCCGTTGTCTGCCAAATTGTCACACACATCCTCCCTCAATACTTAGACAAGGAATAATGTCAACATGAAATAGAATAAGTGAAAATGACAAATAAATGTTCAAATAAAAAACGCTATGTATTTTGCATAAATCATCATCTCTACAACAGTTTCAAAATAAATGATTCATATTATTTTGTTGCTACAAATATTGTAATGTAATTAATTTTAAAATGTGTACTTTGTAGTTACTGATTGGACCCCCTGTGATCATCCAATACCGGTTAATAAAATGATTTTAAAGATTAAAAATAATTTCCACCGAAGATTGATGTATTTAGCTTTAGAAATATCCGAATCCGAATATGGCTGCTTCAAATAAAAAACTCACTGGAAATCAAAAGTGAAGGATGCTGGAAAAATTTAATTGCTACAATTTCCCAACATTCATGCTTAGAGAAAGAGTATAATTGGAAAAAACCCTTGTAATTTTGTGATAACCTAATTGTGATTCCAATTTAAATTTCAAATTCAGTACAGGCTAACCTAAGGATCGTAGCCTGTTAGTACAAATTGTGGGTGGAGCATTATCGACAGATTAAACTTATTTCCGCACTGTCTACCTCTAGAATCTCTTAACGTTGTTATAACATCATGAAAGTAACTTGATACGAACATATAATATATACATATTATGTAATATGATGCAAGATATAGTATTTTTTGTGGTTTTAGCTGATATTGCAAACGAGAGTCGCAGTACGTTTTCAGGACTATGTGTGTGTCATCGTCTGTCACAATTCTATGTATTGAATCAATAAACAGTCGGCGAAATGTTATTTCTTTTGATGGTGACAATAGCTTTTCTTCCTCGTATAAACCTATTTTTTCTGTCTGAACACAAAAACCACATGTTTGATTCAAATGCTCCCCTGATCGTGTGCCAGATAATGATAAGATCGTACGATTTTGATATACCTAGCTGATATAAGTGTAATAATTGCCAAATCTTCCCAAGACCATTAATTGTAGGATTGCAAAAAGTTTTTTTAAATTTAAAAAATTTGCACCTTAAAAATAAAAAAATTACGCGATTTTTGTTTTTTTCCCAAAAAAAAACAATTTGGGATAATGCACAACCGAAAAAAAAGTTTTAAAAAATCAGATCCAAAATTCCCAGAACCATTTATGATAATTTTAAAAAAAAAAGCAAGCACATGAGAGTGAGAATCACTTTTAATTTTAAGCTCGATTTCAGCCTTTTCAGTTTTCAATTGTTGCATTTTTTCCCAGGATTAATTACGACACCCGGCACCCCCCCAAAAAATACGAAAATTAATTTTTTTGTAATTCAATTTTTTGATATGAAGTTTTTTGAGTTTATCGCGAAAAAACGATTTAGTTATCGATTTACAATCGCGTATTATGCCCCCGGCACCTCACCAAAATTTTAAAAAATTGTTTTGAAATTTGGGAAACCTTGTTCCGTTGAAAAACATAATTTTAAATTTTTCGGCAACTATTTTCGCGGTATCAACTAAAATATCGAGAAAATTCGCGAATTTAAAAATAAGACCACTCAATCCAATTCGGGGTTTTTCATGTGCAAACTGAATTTGAAGGGATTTTTGTAACCTAAAAATAACTAAATTTAGTTTCACCTTTTTTTGCACACTTCCCAATTGTCTGAAAAAATAAAATCACGATACAATTTTCTATTAGAGGCTCGTCGATGGTATCGGCGCCTACAGGTTTGGCTTGATCTGCTTTAAATTTATGTCCCCCACTGAAAATATTAGGACTTGAGGGGTTGAGAAAAAACGATTGTTTTTTTTTTATGGCTTTTTCGCTAACGCTTTGTGTTTTGTGTCGATGGGGGAGCTTTTTTGAAAAAAGTGCGATTTTTTGTGAAATACCCTTCGTTTGAAAAAAAATCGAATGGTTAATTTTAAATAGATTTCGGAAGGTCTTCTGAAAAGTCATCAAGATCGAATAAGTAATTTTTGGGCTGGAGAGAGAGAATAAAATTTGACTAAATATAAAAACAAACCGACAAATAAAAACACCGCAGCATTTTTCCCAGTGACAGTGTATCAGTGGGGATCGTGGACATTATAACAGGTGGTGCTAATTAGAGAGTGAGCGCAGCGAACGTAGTCTACAACGCTATCGACGGGCCTTGGCGTGATTAATTCTGTTAAAAAGTTAAATGTTTGTTAAATGTCTGTTGCCGGTCCCCTACGGCCGAACGGTAAAAGACTGAGCTGAAATTTTAAACAGAATCCGGACCAGGTAACTGAGAACTGTTAACAAAAAAAGAGCACAACCGTTGCGATTTAAATCTGAAGAAATAAAAAAACCCAAAAAAAACGTTTAAAAGTATGGAATTATTTTAACGACAATGGTTTTCATTTTTTAAAAAATATTTTTTTTTTGTTATTTACCGGCTGTGAAAAGCCGTGCCAAGGTTAACGAATGTTTTACGTCAAAGGTACCCCCAAATTCCCCTCGAGTTGAGTAAACCTTGCAATATTTTCACGTATTTGACTGGCTAGTTTTCCATAGTATTGTCACAGATGATGGACTCACTGCGTTTTAAAGCATTTAAAAAAATGTTAAATAATTAAAAAAAAAACAATCCCCGAAATTTCAAAAAACTTCCCGACCATTGAACCCACGTCTCCCACTTTTGGCTATAACGGGCTTTTTTGCCAAATCGACTAGGGGAAAAGCCAAAATCGGTGAGATGAGTGAGTGGCCAGTGTTTAGTACGCGGGAACATTTGCATTTAAGTTTGAATATAATATTTTTTATAAATAATCGGGGATTTTAGTTTTGGTCATATTTAGCCCATAATGTCCCCCGTAGCCATGAAGGAGGGAGGGCCTTTGGTAGGGGGAAAAAAATGAATGTTACCGGGTACTAAACACATGGCTCACTCACTGGTCTAAAACGACTTTGGCGTTTCCTGTTTACAGAAACGAAATCATGCTATGGGTTACGTGTGACAGGGAAAGGAGGGGGTGTGGGGTTTGTCACAACACCCACCTCTTCCACACAAATAAAAATAATTGAAAACAATTAAATTTGTAATAATTTAAATTTAAACAAAAATTTTACCACGCAACGCTGTGGGGTTTGAAGACTGACGACTGTCAAGGGTGAAGTGATTCCCGGGGTGCGAGGCTAGCGGGCAAACCTATACAGAGCCCGAGTGCCGAGTCCGATAGCCCCAAAAAAGGGTTTTGCGTTTGTTTTTAACCGTGTTTTTTCCCTGTCGTTGCGTGCTAAAAGGGCTTAAGGGCTTGGGGTGCGATTTAAATACCACTCCGATCGTCCCAGTGCAGTATTTGTATTTTTTAAAACTACGGACAGGGAAACATTATTTTTTTAAATTTTTTGTTTTTTTCCTCTGATAAAACAAAATTTTTTTCTCGTACATACCCCTTTTGTTCATTTAGCAAAACTTTTCCCCCCACGGTCCTAAAAGCCCATAAAAATGTTCTTTTCCCGGTAAAAGTTTACTGCTCTTGTGTGCCCAAAGGGGAGTAAATTTTGGGAAATCGGCCATGTAGTAGAATAACAGTTCATTTCTGAGTAAAATAAAAAAAAAACATTTTTTAAAATCGGAAAAAAAATGTAGCGTGTTGAAAAGTACGAACGCCTTGCAAAGCACACTTTGGCTCCTTTTGGTGGCGCTCTCTAGGAAATTCGATCGTGTCTGCTTCGAAAAAGTGGGGGAGGTAATGTGGGGGGGAATTGGACACTGGATGTGCTTGTCATCAGATTACATAATCACAACTGTTATTTTGAGTTGTTTACGTTTTTACACGCTGTGTGAGAATTCATAATATTCGCTATCAAAATTAATTAGATTTTTGTTGAAAAAGTCACTTTTTTACCATTAGCAATTGGCTAAGAGTGGTGTAGACAAGTGAAGAAACAATAACGATAAGAAACCTACCGTTCCCTTGTGCGGGATTCAATCCGCGCTCCTAGTGAACGCCAGGTCCCTACAATATTGCGACCACGGACGATACGGGAATTTAAAACTGCATAAATTTTTATTAGTTTTGGTTTTTTAATTTTAGAGTTTGTTTTGATTCTCCCAATCAAGGTTGGATGCAAAATTCCCCAATCTTATTTTTCCCCCGCTTAAAAGAATAAAAAAATTTTTTTAGAAAAGCGTATTTTAACTAAAATTTTACATTTTGTAGGCTAGGCGTTCTTCAGCACAAAAAGAAAAAAACATCTTTGCCCCCAGGGTAGGGGTTTTCACAGGGTTTTTACCCTAGGACAAAAAACATCACCCCTGAAACTAGTAAGGGAATATTATTATTTTTTCTACAATTCAGAATTAAAAAAGTCCGCCCCAACCGGGAACGAACCCGGACTCCCGCTTTCCGACAGGCGTCTTAACTATTATTAAGAATTTTTCATTTCTTTAATTGCATGGGGGAAGCAAGTCTCTAAGTGGTAAGTTTGTGTCTTTTTTGTTAAAGATAGCGCCCCCGTTCCATATGCAGAGGTCGGGTTCGATTCCCCGACTTGAACAACCCATAATCTATAGGCAGGGTACGCATTACATCCACTGCACTGAGTGGGCTTTGAAACGTTTTTAGAACGAAGCACATAAAAATTTGTAAAGGTTGTTCCGAAGTTTTTTATCTATACCTGGACTCATCGCGAATGAATCGTGGACATCTGTGAACTACTATTTTCAAAGTCCGATTTTTTGTCAATCGAGGCGTCGGTCGGTTCGTCACTGAAAAGATCTTTGACTGTGTGGGAAGACTCTCGTTGCTTGCAATTATATTGTTTTTTTTTAAACCGGCAGTAACAATTGTTTTGATTCCCAGTACAAAAATGATACATGCTAGGTGTTTGGTCGCGATTAAAACCACGCTGAGCTTTTCAATTCAGTTTTTCCCGTACTTTACGAATACAGGGAGAATCATCCGAATATAATTCATTCGTTTTTTTTCTTGATAAATTAATTCTTATTTCTCGGCATACCCCATTTTCCCCCATGACAGTGGAGGCAATTATGAATAAATGGTCATTATGAACCTTGAGGGGTTTCCAAAAATTTTTCAGATCATTTAAAAAAAAAATTACGTTTTAATATTTTTCTGGGAAAAGTTCCTAATCTTTGCTTGGGTAAGTAAGTTAAAATGTATTGATTATTAGATTACTAAAAATATGCCTTAATTTCCCTCACCGGGGGGGTTTTTTGTTTTCTTCCAATTTGTACCAATCGGTTCTCGATAATTTTGAAACCTTATACTTCAAATTTAGTGTTTTCCATTTTCCTTTAAAATTTCCCAAAAAGCTGTTCATGCAATTTTGCCCGGAATTGATCAAACAATTCGGGAAAAAGGACTGTCAAAGGGAAAGATATCATTGACCCGCGGCCTATATAATAGAAGCCCAGAAGCAAGGGAAAAAATCCAAAAAGAAAGTCACAGGTCCCAACAATCTGAATCAAAAACAAAATACTAAGTAAAAAACCTACAAGTGTTTTTCAATGCCCAGCTATCTTTCATTGCGTGTGAATTTTACTTGCAAAGTGTGGCCCAAGAAATTTAAGAAAACAAAACAAAGAAAATTTAACATGATCACTTTACCTTTTATTTTCCCCCCTTTTTTTAATAAATCATTATTGGGACCGCGTTTATTTGTTTTAGTAGGGCACAGAGGCGAGCGGTAAAATATGTAAATCAATTCTAACGTATTTCGCGAGTGTACGTGAAAGTGCATAATATATAGTTGAAAACCCAAAGTATCATTTATATGTGCGCATGTGTAAAAAAGAATTCTCTAATTAATGATGTGTAAAAATCCAACTCACGAGTAAGCACATGCCCAAGGGGTGAGCATTTTAAAACTAAGAGTTTTTTTTCGTGGTTTTTTTTGCGATATTGCAATGTATTTTTGCCTATATGTATCCGGAGTCTCAAACGACCCCCTAAATTTTTTTATTTTATTGTTATCTTGTGTATCCGGTATAATTTATTTACAATTAATTTTTGTTGAAGGGAAATCCTTATGTGAAAATACGTTTATTTATCTTGTTGTGTGAAAAAAAATAACTTTGTTTTTAGGAAACTGTTTGAGGTAGGCCTATATATTTTGCATGGACTGGCACGTAGCATAAAGCAAAAACTTACACCTTTTAGTGTGAGGCCTTGCTCTAAAGTTTTAAATTACTTCATATCTGAAACGATAGACATTTATATAATTTAAAGATAAAAAAAAAGTTTAGACCGCAAGATATTTAAATAAAAAAAAACTCCAAAAAAGTGATTATGCCTACATTTTTTAAAGTGGCTTCTTCCTCAAGGGGGATTTTTTGATGCGTTATGTAGGCGTGCTGTGTTTTTGGTTATTTTCCAACCCGGTAGAGTTTTTAAGTAGGACTTTACCTACCCATGCCCAATTACGAGTGTACAGAATTTCAACAACCTCATATACATACTTTTAAAAAAAAGTGTCACGATCGCCCAAAGCCGCAGTTGCTACCTCGAAATGGGAAATAATGGACATGGACGGTATTCAAAAAAAAATCCCCTGAGGACTGGGCCCCTTGTGGCTGCACCCTCTGCCTTTTATATCCCCAAAGAGTGATTTTGGGGAAATAAAATATATTTCGCAATTTTTCGTTTTAAATTTAATAAAGTGAAAAATTGAACGCATTTTAATGAACAACAAACACTAGGGTTCGAAAAGGAACCTCCGCCTTGATGTAATAAATAGATGCAAGAAAACTGTTACAACAAAGAATACTCTTGTCATGGGTTAGACGTTATGCTTAGGAACTAGAGTCATAAGTTTTAATCGCAAAAGGGATTCGTGGAGTATTTCCCCAGATGGGATTGAATGATTGGTTTAGAACATAGAGTTTATATTTTATAAAAGTTTCTTATAGATTTTGTTGTAATTGCATCACTTGTACATGAACCATTTTTAAATGTCAACCCCAATAAAATTAAGTATTTTATTGTCCCGGGAGAAAAAAAAAAATTTTGGTAGCGTTCTGTGTAAAAAATTAAATTTTAAATTATTTTACAATGTTATCATTTTTAAAACCAGAAAAAAAAATTTTTTGGGTAGTAATTACACTGGATTTATTTTCTTCGCATGATCCATATAACGTTGCCGGCAAGTAAATGACCTTTGACAGAGCTATCGTCGACGGAGTGAGTTTGGGGACGCAATAAACAGATTTAAAGGCGCTGTTTGTCGGTGCGTTACCCCCCCTCGGCTCCTGGTTTTTCAATTGCGGTGGGGATGACTAGTTTTTTCCGGGCCCATCTCCCTCCCTTCCCCCCCCGCAAGAGCGTAACTATCCAGAAAAGGGCGGGGAAAATTTGCACTATACCTCTTAAAAGTCATCGAATTCGGGCGGGCACTCGCGGGTTCTTAAAAGCTTGGGTTTAAAAACCCTCACCACCATTACTACGCGGTATGAAAAAAATTGACCTTCCCCGCCATTCTGCAGCACGGCCCCGGATACTTTTGAAAAATTAATTTTTTCATACTACACATTGATAAATTATCAAAAAAATCAGTTTTTGGGGATTTTTGGGTGGGGTACAGCACCAGCGCCCCAATAGACGAGCGCCACTGCGTGAGTAGTTAAACGGGAGGGTTATTTCGTACGTTCACTACTCGTACCCAAAATAATTGGGAAATGGAATTTGTTCGAATATCACTGTTCGTATAATGCTAGTGATCTATGCTGCTGTACACCCCTGACAACCCTCGAATCCCGCCGAAGATCACGAATGGATTTCCTTTTGATTGATTCCCCCCTAGTCTCTCCGGACACTTCGGGGAAAAATCGAAGAAGTGGGCCCCAAAGTTGGCGTAAAAAGACTATGCCCCTTTTGAGTGCGCAAAAAAGAGCATAATGTGGGTGTTGCCAAAAAATTCTTGTGCGCCCCTAAAGAACCCCCCACGTCTTTAAAAAAAACTTAAATGAGAAATGCTATTAAAATAATAGGGGCATATAATTTTATTTTTTTTCGTCTTTTAAAAAAGTTATACGTGCAGGGACCCAAGTTTGATGTTAACCTTTAAGGGGCTTCTAAAAGGGGTTTTCTTGCCTTTTTTTCCAAAGTGCGCCCTTGGGGTTTATCATGTTACGAGGTTTCAAAGTTCACGTGTCGCGTAGCCTTTAGTAACCAAATTGTGGGTTGTAGCATTATCGACAGCTTAAACTTATTTCCGCACTGTCTACCTCTAGAATCTCTTAACGTTGTTATAAACATCATGACCACGTAACTTGATACGAACATATAATATATACAATATTATGTAATATGTGCAAGTATAAGTATTTTTTGTGGTTTATAGCTGATATTGCAAACGGAAGTCGCAGTACTATTTTCAGGACCTATGTTGTGTCATCGTCTGTCACAATTCTATGTATTGATCAAGTAAACATTCGGCGACTGTTATTTCTTTTGATGGTGACAATAGCTTTTTCTCCTCTGTATAAACCTATTTCTCTCTGTCTGAACACAAAAACCACATGATAATCAAATTCTCGCCCTGATCGTCGTGCTCAGATAAATGATAAGATCGTACGATATTGTATATACCTAGATGATATCGCATGCTAATACTTGTGCCACATCTTGCCAAGACCATCAATTGTAGAGTGGTGCAAAAAGGTTTTAAAAAAATTACGCAATTTTTCCGTTATTTACCAAAAAAACAATTCTGACTGATACTGCACAACTACTCGAAAAACAAAGTTTAAATTATCAGTATCACAAACATTCCGACCTTTAATGAAATTTAAAAGAAAAGAAAGCACCATGAGAAGTGAAATCACTGTTAACTTTTAATGCTCGAATTTCAGCCCTTCACGTTTTCAAATTTTCTGACCGTTTTTACCCGGATTAATTTACGACTCCCCGGCACTCCCCCAAATTCGAATTCTGCATTTTTGTGTAATGTCAATATTTGTTGATACATTGAAGATTTTGAGCTTCCCGCCTCGCAGTATCAACGTTATTACGATCTTACAATCGCGTATTGCCCGGCAACATCTCACACCAACTTTAAAAATTTGTTTGAGAAATTTTCGTGACCTTGTTCGCGTTTGAAAGACCATAATATAGCTAATTTCGCACTAGTTCGCGGTATACTAAAAATCTCGCGAAATTCGCGAATTAGAAATAAGTACCACTCAATCCCAAATTCAGTGATTCATGTCTCAAACTGAATTTGAAGAGATTATTGTAACCCTAAAAATAATCGTGAAATTAGTTCTCACCATTTTTGGGCACATCTCTCACTTGTCTGTAAAAATAAATCACGATACAATTTTCTAGTTAAAGTTCGCTCGTCGATGGTATTCAAGGCCGCCTGAACATGGTTGAGACTTGGTCTGCTTTAAATTTATGTGCCCCCACATGAAAATCAGTTATGTGACTTGAGATTGGTTCTGAGTAATACGATTTGTTTTATTTGATTGGCTGCTATCGCTAACCGCTTTTGTGTATTGGGGTCGATGGGGGAGCGTTATTGAAATGCGTTTCTTGTGAAATAATGCCTTCGTTGTACAAAAATCGTAGCGGTGTAAAGTTTAATAGATTTTCGGAGTCTCTGAAAATGTCAGTACAAGATCGCACTAAGTAACCGTTTGGTCTGTAGAAAGAGACAGAATAAAATTGACTCTAAAACACATACAACACCAACCGACAAATAAAAACACCCCAGCTATTTTTCCCAGTGAAGTGGTATGGTAGTTTTAACGGGGGGTTTTTTTCGCTACGTTCACTACTGCGTATCCAATCAATAATGGGAAACTGAGAATTGGTTCGAATATTCACTGTTATGATACAATGCGAAGTGTGCTATGCTGCTGTACACCCCTGACAACACCGTCCGAATCGCAGCCCGAAGTATCACGAATGGATTATCGCTTTTGAATTGATTTCCCCTCGAGTCTCTCCGGGACAGCTTCAGATAACATCGCAAGAAGTGGGCCGACAGTTGGACGTAAAATGACGTCATCGCCTTTTTTGAGTTGCGCACAAAGATCATACTGTGGGCTTTGCCAAAAACATTCTTCCGTTGCGCTCATAAAGACACGCCACGTCTTTAAAATAAACCTTAAATGCAGAAATGCTATTAAACATATATAGGGCGCATACTAATTTTTATTTTTATCGTCTTTTAAAAAAGAGGTTATACTAGCTGTTGACCCCAAGTTTATGTTAACCTTGAAGGGGAGCTTCCTAAAAATTGTTGATCTTGCCTGTTGCTACGAGTCGCCATGTATGATCATGTTACGAGGTCGAAAGTTCAACAGTTTCGCGCCTGCCTACCCAGTCACCATTGACCGCGTTGTTTTGAGACTCATGTTTTTCGTCACACTGTGCACGTTGAGCTAATGAAACTATCAGCTTTAGCACTAGTTGGTCGTGACTGTAGGCAACAAATCCGCACAGTGGACTGAATGCACCTAGCATAATACCGAAACAAATTAAAATGTGTAATAGAGGCTATTTGTTTTTAACTTTTTTCTCTCTTATGTCACAAAATGGTCTTGAAAACAGCCCTTTCAACTTTTTCAAATTTTGATATATTGCCTGTTGACATGTATATATTTAATTGGAATCTGCGCCTTTACTGTCGTCCAAAGAAAACAATGAATTATCATGAAATATTATCCCAACATTACAAATGTTTTCCGTTTAGATCCTTCCGTTGCAGCCCCATCCCACCCCCCCCGCTTCCAATGCAAGGTTGTGGTTTCCCCTTGTTCAAAATCCGTTCAAATATCAATTTTGGGTAAGGTTTTGAGTTGGTTCGGATAGTTATGTAAACGATTTTTTTCCAAAGATTTGCAAATGCCACATGAAATTCTGGCCCAACTCAGTCGGTTTCCTTTATATCCCTGGGCGCTGGTTGAAGCCCTGGATTCGTTCGTCGACACTCTAAGTAGATTCGAAGTCTCCCCAGTGAAAATTCACTTTTTAACTCGTGCATAACAAATTTATTATTTTATTGGAAAGTTTTATGGCTTAAAATCCTTGTGAATAAAGAAGCTGCATTCACCCTACAATAAAAAGTTTTCTCTACTTTCTTCTCAGAGCTGCATGCCACAAGCCACGCTCGGTCTGGCACTGCACTGCACTGCGAATAACATGCACATTGCGCCGTCTGGCCCGCTAGTCTAGACACATAGATCGTTTCCATTACGTGCACTCCTCAATCCGCATTCGAGAAAGTGGTTTATGACTAAATGTCCAACACCTACAGAGAAAACTTACCTTTAGTCTTAAATTACATGCGTGCATCTTTACCAGCATTCATTGCCAATCAATCACTTTGAAGGCACTCAAGAACAATTATTATTACATCAATTGGGTTGACAATTTTTTATTATTATGCTCGTGAAATGACAAAAAACAACGAATTACTGTGGCACTGTATTTTGCAAGGGATTTATTTTGAGTTGACACACCCCCCCAAAAAAAATTTTTTTTTACCAAATATATTAGAAGATCGCATAGTTTTTTGTAGTTTTTAAATTCCGTTTAGTTTTTTCGCCCGCAATTAGGCAAACGATATACTCAGATTTGAGTATCAGCTCATGTTGATTTACAATTATGATTTTACACAAACATCAATATTGCATACTGGCCACTTGTAACAATCCAAAAACCAGACTGACCATGACTCACATTATTCTCATTACGCTAATGAGTTCTCTACTATCGTCTGTTTACGACAGTATGATATCGCACGTGTAACGGATGTCGGTGGAATGGCAGATGGTTTAATTTATTTCATAGTTGTAATTATTTCCGTGGAAATAATACAGAAAGGAAACATTGCACTTAGTCTGATTGTTTGTTATTTATTACATGTTTGGACTGACACGTAGGTTAGAATTGCTACAAGCGAACATTAAAAGCACGTGCTCATTTTTCGCCTTGGCTGTGACTAAATTTTTGAAAGCCATTATGTAGATATAAGATAGCAACTACACGAAAAAGTCGTTTGGAGTGAATTATTCAAATAAAATATATATATTTTAAATCAAGAATCACTACAACAACATGGTCAAGCCGAACTCTGTATTCGAAAACCCCTGTTAAGTTATTTTTTCCTGAGATCGATCATTTTTGTAAGTATCGTTCATATGATGCCAAGAAAAACCGCAAAAGCCATAGAGTATAAAAAAAGTAAATTATGGTTTTTAACATTTTTTCTTGATTTAATAGTTTTCTTGTTGAAGTTTTTATGGTGTGTTAGATACAAAGTAACAGCGGCGTTTTTGACTATTTTAGTTAGTAAGTAAGGGTAAACGATGAATGATACACTGCGTTTATATGTTGTCTTTCGGGTCCCAGATGATGAAAACATTCAAAACATAACAAATTCATGGCGGGGAGCAATTCCTTGTAAAAATATGCTGAAAAACACGCTCCTATGCCTGTATACACGCTGTGACATATTTTATTTGCTTGGTTTCGGGCTCAACAGAATGCCAACTCAACGAATAGTACAATTAAGTTATTATTAGTATTATTAAGTTACAATTAAACTTAATTGTAACTATTCGAACAAAGTTTTAGTGATGCCCTAAAAACCCACAATAACTAACTACCTAACTAACTATTCGAACAATTTTTCTTCTGACAAGTATTAATTGTAAAAGGGTGTTTTTTTCAAAAAAATAAGTGACAATATGTGTACATATATCTGCCTCGGCATTCATCAGAATACTCATTATCAAACATCCTTTCCACAATGAGAGATGTAAGTCTTCTGGTCTCGAAAGCGAGCGCTCCTACTTCCTCCATCTGCCACCAACACCACCGGACACAGAAATGGTATTGGTTACAATAAATAGCGAAGTGGGCTTATGTCACTTTCAAAAGGACGCACCAAGTTTATGGCATTAAAACCTTACACAGGAAAGTGCACACAGTACGACCACTTAATTCGGGTTTTTATTCATCTTAGGAGTTTTGGGTTGTTAGTGTTGTTGAGAGGGGGACGGATCAATGGTAATGGCTTGTCTGTAGTAGGGGGGGTGGTGGTCCCTGCATTGGGGAACACCTACAGTACCACTATATAGATATATTCGTTATTTGCTATCTGGGGTGGATTTATACCCAACAATTATTTACATTCAATTCAAAGCTCGTATTTTCATGTTCATTATATCAAAATGCCCCTTCATGGTGATTGTATATAATTAATTTTGTATACCTAGTGACAATATTTGAATACACCACTGTTTCCATTTATTTTGATACACATCATTTAAAAAATAACATTATTGTATTAAAATATCGATCTATCACACACAGGGAGAGTACAAAATAAAATTTCTTTTTGAAGATGAAAGTATTTGCCCATTTAAAAAATGCTCTTGTTGACGATCGCTACAACTTATAAAGAAATCAAATACCATTTGTAACTAAGATGCAATGTTTTTACTTATATTGAGCCCATCTGTCCGCATTGCTAAACTGATTATAAGTGATTTCACCTTTTGTTAACGTAGCTTGCGACGACGATACTCAATCTAAACAACCGCCTGGAACAATAATACATATAATAGTCTACATTTTAACAGTCTGCCGACAAAACTTGTTGACATACATTGCATGGTATTTTACGGACGTCATTACTATAATTTTTGTGTATGTCCTATGAATATAAATTAAAGATAATATGGACCGGAACTTTAAAGATTAAATAAAATAGCAAACTAAGCATTATATTATCGATATTTCCTCCTTTCTCTTCTGCGTCTTTTCTCTTCCCTACCCAAGTCACGAAGCAAATTATTCCCACAGTCTTTGTTTCAACAGTCAACATATACTTCTCCAAAAGCAACAGAATGACCATATAAGGTTGGCAGTCACCAAAGTGTGTATTGAGCTCTGCCTCTTTTCTTCCAATCCTCGTGATACATTTAAAAACAATGAATTTGTTTACGAACTTAATAATAATAAAAAAAAAATATATAATTGTTTGCAATTTATCTGTCCAAATACGTTAATTGGAGGCAACCCCTGATTATTGTGGCTATTCTTCAATCAGTTGATATGAGGTTGGTTACACTTTACTAGTATTCTATCAAACATTTAACTGTCAGTCTTGGTCAAACAAAAGACTATCATTTTAGCTCTACCCAAACCTGTTCCTATGAACAAAGTGTATGTCCTGATTTAAAAAAATACGAGTTCGATTGCTAGAGGAGGCGAGGCTGAGAGACTGCCTATCTAGACTCATAACAGACCGCTTCGTGACAACAAATATTTTGTTAAGCTCGTATGTAGTGTAACCCTCCTGGTTGAGTGCGTCGACGTCGTCAGGTGGAATATATGCCCAAAGTACGGACTGTCCTATTTTGCTATTAGAAGCGGGACTTCCAGGGCACCGGGGAAGTCGATTAGAAATTTAAAATTACCTTAATTGCATTCGCGTCTTTCAATAGCCAAATGTGTCCGTCTGTAGACAGAGTTATCGCGGGGATCAAAGCGGCTGATGAAGATGCGGAAAGGCGACCTCTACAGGCTACTGATGTCATTATCCTAAATATTCAGCGGGTTTTCTCCGGGGAGGAGGCTCGACGGTGGACCGAGTTCGAACCTCCGACCAAGCATGTTTCAGGTAGGCATGGGTCGTGCTGTTTTTTATTGCTTTGAGTAAGAAATATAGCAAAGCGAACGAACATACGTGGTATGTACAGCTTCAATTTGTGAAACATCGTCTTGGTGCTTATGATCGACTTCGGACCTGGGTTTCATACCATAAGCGTGCGCAGAGATTTTTCAATAGAGGGGCCACAGAAACAGTAGGCAGTTTCTTAGGACATATAATCATGGGGGGTGGGCGATTCGCGACTGCGCATGTATAAGTCGTGGGCAAGGGACAGAGCAACGGGGGATGCGCCATGCCCCCTCATAAATTTAGCGCCGCATGCGAAATTTTTCGAACAACAATGATTACTAGAGTAGCATTTTTTAGAGGGCCAAGGCCTCCCTGCTCCCCCCCCCCCCCTGCGCACGCTATGTTCAAAATAAGGGATGTCTATTACCCGAATATGGTTGTAAACGATCTTGCATTTCTTTTTTGTCCATCATGGGACACGCATACGAGGGCCTCGCCCTTACAGATTGCCGATACCGACTTGGAATAGAAAACAGCAGAACAGGAAATAATTACTCGAAGAACTTCGATGTAATCGAACTCCCTCACAATGCATGGCTTTTTGACTGCTCTTCGTCTCTCCAACGGTCGTAAGAGTCAACTCCTTGACATAATCTCGACGGATGAATCTTTCATCACACTCTGAGACACTTAGAAGCAAGTGCATTAGGCCTACCACACTACTACCGTTAATACTTAATTGATTTGTGAAGCTTAGTCACAGTCCTATTTAGTGTACACATAAACAACTGATTACATTGTTTGAATGCTGTTTTGTACGATGTCTCCGTGAGTGTGATTGAGTTATGTACAGCTCGCAGCGAGTGATTGGGCCTGCAGGCGAGATCTTACCACGCGCAGGGATAGAGCGGTGAGCACATACATTTGCAATCACCTAATAGCATTGTACGTTATCTTGTCGAAGCCCTATGATCCGCACTGTTAGAGGTAACAGGTACTAAGGTGTTGGTGTTGCAATAATACACAAAAAAGACTTACTTCTACCTCACGATTCACCATATTCACTATACTTTCTTCAATCGACCATTGCGAGAAGACGTCGTACAAAATTGTGCAGATTGTCTTACTGCCCTTTATTGTGCATTCTTGAGCTGACAGCCCCTCAAAAAGCGTTGTAGTTTAATACCCACTTTCATGATTATTCACATCCCTTACGACAGCTGAATCCAAGCATTGGAGAGAAAGCGTAATAATTTTTTGTCTGAAAATAGAGCTGGCTGGTCTCAGGGAACAGTTCTTCTTGCATGGTGACATTTTAGCTGTCATGTGCCATATCGAACATCTTAATAAAATAATATATAAATGTGTACTTGACCTACTCCGTTCTGCCGTACTTGAACGCCAGTGGCTTATCCAGTGGGGGGAGGGGTGGCCGGCCCCCGCTATTTGCACACAAAAAGTTGTGAAAGTGCACTTTCAACGTTTCAATTGAGAATAAAGATAACTGTTTTTTATCGCATACTAAAGGGAAATAATTACCCTCACTGACCAGAAAAGGATTGTATAAATAGATAACACAGTTGGTATATGTGATTTTTACACCAAAACGATCTTGAAGAGAAAAACTTTTTAGATCTAAAAACGGATTTACAGTATGTACAAAAGTTGGTGATGCTCTAAAACGCACAGCTTTTACAACCAAAATGATCTGACATAGAAAACACTTTTCAGATTAAAAACGGGATTTTAGTAATAAAAAGTTGGCGATGCTTAAAACGCCCATATTTTCAACAAAAACGATCTTGCGTAAAGAAGAAATCATTTTCAGAGATTAAAAACAGGAATTTTGTAGATAACACGTTTAGTGATAAAGCTTAAACGCACAATATTTTCACCAAAAAGATCTTGAAACAACGGAAAACTTTTAGATTAAAACGATTTAAAAAAAGTTGGTTTGTGCTGTGGATGCTTTAAAAACGCACAAGATTTTCACCACAGTGATCATTGAACGAAGCAAAACTTTTTGGATTAAAACAGGATTTTTAGTAGTAAAAGTTGTTTGGTCCTTGCGATGCTTTCAAACGACACCATATTTTTACCAATCAATTGACTTCAACGGAGAAACAATTTTCCGGGGTGCAAGCGCCCCGCATCTTACCCATTCGGTACAATTCTAAAATATATTGGTTAGAAACCACCCCCTTTCTGAATTCCTGGATACGCCACTAGGTGTGAAACGCCTATGATGGTCGAGGAAGACATTCGTGACGATCCCCACTTGTTACGCGAAAAGTGGAATCTACCGTATCCGCTTCTCATAGAGGTTGTGTTTGAATCGTATTCTTAGTAGCTCAAGCGTTTAATTAAGATTGTGAATGTTAGTACTAACAAGTTGTGTTCTTCTTCGCATATGAATTGCTAAAAGTAGGTCTCTGTGATATTCTCGTTACCAGCGACACAAAAAACAATGCTGCACTTACATTGGTTCGAGTTCACATGCTTTCTATAGACGGCATGACCGAGGTCAAGCTACAAGCTGTACATTGTTGTTCCTGTCGCGACCTATCACGCGGTCAATCATTGCACAAGTGTGGTGCATAGGCCTAGGAAAGATTGTATCAGTAACACTAGAAACAAAAGTAAGACATGTCGATATGGAAATACACAATTGTGGTTCCACATAGACAAACAGAGTGTGAGAAACCATTGTTGGAAAAAATGTTATATTTTCTCTGATTGTTAATGGCTGACAAATCGCTCTAATACGTTTCGCCTGACTAGGCGAAAAATCGATGTTGTATATAAATCATCATCTCATTGGGTTTGAACTTGGAAGCATGTACTATCTGCATCCGTAAAAATTATTATTAGCTAAGCAAAGCAATAAGCATGGGAGAACCGAACGCCGTTATATTTATAAACAGTACAAGGTAAAAATAACTTTACTAACATGAAAGTTCGTTTATTGTGGTGATTTATTACCATTTGAGTAATTCTGTTATTTATAACATACTCATCAGTAAAAGAAAGTTTGGACCTTACTCAAGCATAATGTATACTGAAGTATACCCATACGTCGCGAACTTACTTCCTATTTTTGGCCCCATAGGAAAGATTGTATGTTTTTGATTCCAGCCCCATCCTGCAGTCCTGACATGAAGGGTGTTTTCAAATCTATTCTGTTTCTTATCATAGTCAAATGCTGGGACTAGCCTACACACCTGCATTTGGACATTTCCTAACAACTTATATAAGCACCTGGCCTAGTTATTCAGCTAGAAGAAGTGCCACATTACAAAACTGAAGTGTTTCCCTACATCCGCATACCTTTTCTATGAAGAAAAATTCCGTTCCTTGTACTTTTGTATACGAATACATTTTTACACCATCGAATACATCAACCGCTACCATACCCACCCTAAAAGCCGCCTGATCCACCTCATAATGCTAAGTAAAGAACCCTAAACCTCATCCCATTAGTACCTATAACTTTCATTCCTCCGCCCCATCTCACCTGTGGCGTTGAGGTTATACTGATGCCCCAGACAGGTAATATATTCCACCAGCTAACGACATCCTCCTCAACACTACAGGCGAACGATAAGTCTTGGGCGTGCTCCACGTATTCAAGCAGGAAGGGTCCGAGGGGCGCTTTTTTGTTTCCTCTTTTTTCTTCTCTCAGTTTTATGGGAGGGAGACCCATGCACACGTGTGGTTTTGTTGTATCGGAGAGTCGAGGTTTCCGTTTACTCTCACCAGCTTCCCAGACTCGACGATAAGACTGTGAGTGGGTTCCCTTCCCTTCAGTGGTCCAAGCGAACCCTTGGCACATTCCACACACCCGTCAGACTCACGGTCCAGAACTTCCCAGATGCGTCAGTGAGTGAGTGAGGAGAGAAGCTCGGAAATAGTATCCTAGGTTCGCAGGAAGTTTAGCGAGGAAGCAAGGTTGGTTTTCAACACCATGCTGAGCCGCCGTCCAGACTGATATTTATCAGGTCGTACGTCGAGTCGCTAGTCCAACCAAATGAACACTCGAGGAGCAAAATCGGTATTGGGTCCAACGGTAACATAATGAACAAAAATAAAGGTATTCGGACATTCAGCAAACATCATTTGATTCTTAGAAATTACAATGTTTTCAATGTGAAAGGGTTGAACGAATAAAATATGCTAACTTGTTGTATCGTTGAATGTTACTGGAAAAAATTAGGGGCGTACATACCAGTTTTCAATGTGAAAGGTTTAAATAATTAAAATATTAAACTTGTGTCGTTGAATGTTTGGCTACTGGAAAAAAAATGTGGGCGTACATACCCTCTCGTACAATGTGGAAATATTGATCTGTGAACCTAAGAACAGTAGATTATCGATTATGTGCTGTTTATGTGTGTGTACATGTCTTGGGTGTAGATAGTTGCTACTTGCTTCACTTGCGTGTGGGTGAGAGAAGGGTAGTTTTGTGTGCGTACATTGTCTTGCGTGGGAGAGAGAAGGGTTGGCCGGGGTGAAGAAGGTCTCCTCCTACAACCATCAGTCAAGTGTTCAAGTCAGCCCAGGTCTGATTATCGCTATAGTGTGCATGTTTATGTGTGTGTACATGTCTTGCTTGAGTGGGTGTGAGAAGGGTAGTTTGTGTGTGCGTACATTGTCTTGCGTGCTGGTGTATAGGTGCTTGTGTGTGTGAGAGAAAAAGGGTAGTTTGTATGTTTGTATACATTGTCTTGCTGTGGGTGGGATAAGGGTGGTTTGTGTGCGTACATTGTTTTGCGTGGGTGGGAGAAGGGTTGGCCGGGGGGAAGCAAGGTCTCCTCCACAACCATCAGTCAAGTGTTCAAGTCACCCCCCAGGGTCTGATTATCGCTATAGTGTGCATGTTTATGTGTGTGTACATGTCTTGCTTGAGTGGGAGAGAGAAGGGTAGTTTGTGTGCGTACATTGCTTGCGTGGGTGGGAGAAGGGTTGGCCGGGGTGAAGCAGGTCTCCTCCTACAACCATCAGTCAAGGTGTTCAAGTCAGCCCAGGGTTTTGATTATCGCTATAGTGTGCATGTTTATGGGGTGTACATGTCTTGTTTGGGAGTGGGTGAGAGAAGGGTGGTTTGTGTTACGTACATTGTCTTGCGTGGGTGAAAAAAGGGGTAGTTTGTGTGCGTACATTGTCTTGCGTGGGTGGGAGAAGGGTTGGCCGGGGTGAAGCAGGTCTCCTACAACCATCAGTCAAGTGTTCAAGTCAGCCCAGGGTCGGGGGTCGATCAATTATTCTTGGGGACAAATTTGGTCCCGGGTCAGGACTGGGAAATAAGCTACGTTGATGGCCGGGGAACCTCAACAAGTGTAGGCATTGCCCTTTCACGATGAGCCTCTAAAAACAAAACAATGGATCAGTTGGGACACTAAGTAAAATAAAAAATTTTTTAGTTTTTTAAAAAATTATGTACGTGTCTTTTTTCTACTAAGCGATCCACCCTTCAATATTTATATCCCAAAGAGAAGGGTCAACAGAAAAACGTCACTTTTAATTACACTCAAAAAAAACAACTCGAAAAAAAATGAAGGCATTGTAATAGGTATTTTTGATTTTCTTAGACGAAACCCCAAAAAACTTGATTTTTTTTACATAAATTTGACATAGCATGCCCAAAACCTTTTTTGGCAGCAACCTTCTTGTCGAGTTTAGGTCAAGAAAAAAAACATAAAACCAACATAAACTTATTCCCACAATCAACATTAACTTTAAAAATTCCCAAACATAAAAACCCCCTTTATACAGTAATTAAAATTTCCCGTTTCTGTTTGCCCAAAGCTTTAAACCCTAATTCCTTAACCTTTTCGCTTTAAACCAAAATCTAAATCAGCCTTCAAAAAAAAATGTCTTTCCTTTTTTTAATTGATCCTTCTTTGAAATCAACAAATTTTTTAAAAGAAAAATGATTCATTTTTAAAAGGTTTAAAATCATTTTTAGGTTAAACCTGCTTTTTTAAATTGTACAGTTTTATGTTTTTATTTTTTTATATCTTTGTATTTCACTTTTTATTATATTTTTAAGTGGTTCTTATTGTTCAAACAATCCGGGAAATTTTTGCTTCCGGGTATAAAAAAGGCGGGGTGGGGCCCCAAGCCCAACAAAATTTTACATTATAACAGCGTGAAAAAAAAATAAGTATATTTAACATATTACTGTAGAAAAATTTAATCAAATTAACAAAATAATAATAAAGATGAGGGGTGATAACAAAATCAATAAAATTTTCTATCTATAAAACAACCCAATTGTATGGAAAAATTTTTTAAAGAGGGGAGAGAGAGAGAGAGAGAGAGAGAGAGGAGGAGAAAAACAGGAGAGAGGGAGAGAGAGGGAGAGAGTGTTTACTGCAAAAAATTTTTGACTATGGGCACGTTTGAAAGGATGACTGCTTTCTGCATGCTGAGTAGAGTTTTGGGGGGGGGGGGGGGGGACAGACCCGGCATTTTTAGGCTGGCAGAGAGGGAAAGGGATGACTCCAGTGGCTGAGATCCGTTTAGGCACGACAGTAAAAATTTTTCATTTTAAAAAAATTCTTGTTATTTTGATTTAAAATTTTTGATTTTTTTTCCACCTTAGTGTTTCGGTGTTCCCCAATATTTTATCATGGGGATCGCAATGTCAATTAGATATGAAAATTCTTTAGTTTTATCGCAAAAAAATGATGCCCGGGTTTGTTGGGGCCCTAGGGTTTTTGTTGTTAAACCTGTTTACCCCAATACATTATAAATTCTGAAATTTTTCGTTTCACAGGTGCAGGGAAAAATTGTAAAAAGGGAGGTGGATTGCCCAGTAGATGTGCGTTCACCCCCTAGAGGGTTGATAAACTATCTTTGCTACCTGATTAGGCCTACTGAGAAAACCACGTTTTGGAAATTTGAAGGACACCCTGCAAAACATGGTCTATTGTTCCGAAAATTTTTTGTTTTTTAAACCCTATCATTGTCTTTGGGAATTTTGATGATAAATTTTTTTATAGTTTTTGGTATTTAAAACCTGATCTGGAGGGCGAAAATAAACCTTCGGTTTCAGCAAAAAATCCCCTTTGTGTCCTCTTATTAAATTTTAAATGTAATATTGGTGCTGGATGCTTTTCGGGTACCTCCTTTGAAGTGTTTTAGTTTTCCCCAGACTTTCATTTTCATTTTTAAAATTTTTAAAATGAATTTTTTGGAGGGGAAAGAATCGTCATTTACCCCTGGGGGGGGATATTTTTTTCTGGGATTTTAAAGTTTTTGGTGATAATGGAATGTAGAATTAAGAAATTTATGATCTGAGTTTAGAACTTGCAAATAGCACAATAAAACCGAATTTTTCCCAATCCTTTTCCCCCCCTTTCCCCGTGGTATATAAAACCTTTTCAGAAGATTTTGGGGGGTGATTTCTAAAGAGGGTTCATTTGCCCTTTCTTTTTAAAACGATCTAGGTCCATAAAAGGCCAACCCGGGACCACTCACAATCCCAAAATAAAAAAGGAAGATTGGTAAACCCATGCTTTTAAATCCCTTTGATTTTAAGCTTCCTTAACATTTGTTTTTAAGGATGGTTTTAAAACTCTATGTTCATACTTTTTTTTTAAATCTTTTTTTTTAATTTCCCTTTGTGGTTAAGAATAATTTTTTTGCCTCATTCCGGGGGTATTTGTATTTTTCCCTTGCTTTTGTTTATGTTTGGAATTTTTGCCCAAAACCCCAAATTTTGGGGTTAATTTGTCAGTTTCTTGAAATTTCCCCCACTTTTATATGCATTAAAGACATTTATCAATCCAAATTCCATATGAATGTTTCACTGAAAAATTTTTACTATTTTCAATTAAAATTTTGAGTTTCCCTTTGGGGGGGGTTTTTCCATACTTTTTTAAAAATCCCCATATACAGCAGATGTTTTACCCTTGTCATTATTTCTTTCAGGAAAGGGATATCCAGAAATTTGTTTGTTTAAGAAAGCTCTGATACGGGTTTAATCCCCCCCAAAGAAAAACCATACAGGGTTTAAGGGGTCCCCTGAAGACCCTCTTTTTACCCCAATATTTTCAATAGTAACAGAATCTAAATTTGGTTTTTTTAGTATTTTTAATTCTCCATGAATTCATGGAGGTTTAAGCACCGTTATCAACTGTGGATTTACCTTATACAAATCAAGAACTTTGTTTAAACCCAAAATCGTGGGGGAACCAAAATCAAATGTTTTTTTTTAGTTTTTTGTAAGCTACTGATAGTTTCCTTTTTTTGCATTTGCATTTTTTGAAAAAAAATTACTATCAATGAAAAAGGGCTTTTTACATCCATATAAATTTTTTGGGCATTTTTCTTTTCCCCACGCTAAAATTTCATTTTCTGTTTAAATTTTCGTTAATTAAAGGGAAAAAGATTGTTTTTTTTTTTTGTTAGAATTTAAAAGGGTTTGGGCAAGCAAGTGATGGGTCTAAAATTTTTTGGGGTCCGACTTTTCTCCGTTTTGGGAATATCATATGGTTATCCTTGAGTAAAGAACCCTGGAAAAAATTTGAGGGTCGTGAAGTACTTGGTTAAAGAAATCCTTTAGTTTAAAAATGCACTGGCGTTAGTTTTTTCCCCCAAAAGTTCTGTTTTTCCATCTACTCCGGAGTTTCCCAAATTTATGATTTTTTTTTATTCCTAGTGAGGGTCGCCCATTTTTACTACTATAGGGCATTTCCTAAATTTTCATCTGTTCTTGTTTCATATGGGGAAAAGCCATTCGGCCTCGGGGTTTAAAAGTTTTGGGTTTTTGCCCAAAATGTTGCTCCAATTTTCCCCCAAGGGCTTCTTTAGTAGGAGGGGGGAAATATTGTCGTTGTCAACCAAACTTTTTTTTCCTAGTTTCGATAAAACATTTTCTCTTTAATTTAAAAAATTTTGGTTTTTTCTTCGGGCCCCTGCTAAAAGGGCACATACCCTTTTTAAGGTCCCGCTGAGCTTTCAATTTTTTTGTTCATAGTGCCCCAAATATTTCTTAAAATTTTTAATCTGAAATCTTCTTCACAGGATATTTTCCCGGTTTCCCCCCCCCAAAAACAGGGTTTAACTTGTTCCCAGGGACCCCGATGTTTTATTTCCCTTAGATATCCCTGTTAGATGCCAATATCCCCTCTTAGTACGTGTTTTTGGGTTCAACCTTTTTTCCATTTTTCCCTTTTTGGTTTAGTCCTTTTTTGGTTTTCTGAATTTTTTGGGTTTTTGGAAAAGGGGGAAAGGGTTAAAATTTCTCGCTACAGGACTGTTTCCAAAAAATACAGCCAGAAAAAAATTTTTATAAAAATCGGTTGGGATCAAAAATTATTTAAAATATTTTTCCCAATATTTTAAATTCGGGACAGTTAAGGGTAAATGATATTTTTTATTTGAAAACCCTTTGGAAAAGTTGGGCCCTTTTTTAAAAGGAAATTGTGTTAAAATTTTTGTAATGTTGTTTTTTAAAAGGGCTTTTAAATATATTTTATTATTATTATTATTATTATTATTATTTTTATTTTTGATTATTATTATTTTATATTATTATTTTTTATTATTTTTAAATTATTTTTTATTATTTTTATTTTATTATTTTTTATTATTATTATTATTATATTATTCCCAACACTGTAGCATTTGGGCCGAAAAATCGAATGGGCCTTTGTCTTATTGTGTGTGCACGTGCCGTTTAAAAATGCTACATACTTTAAATCGTGGGGGAAGTATACGGCATATTATTCCTATCGGTTTCCATATTTAAAGTACAATCGTCTTTATGATATTCTCTAAGAGTATAGTTTTACTTTGGCTGTAGAGAGGTGCGGGTTCCCCTTTTATAAATCGAGTTACGAAACTTTGTACTCAAAAAATTTTACTTTTTTTTCTTTTTTTTTGTTCTTTCAATTTTTGTATTATTATAAATGGCTCTAAAAAACGGGATTTATTGCATGTAAGTTATATCAAATTTTTAAAACAAACAAAATTTTTTTTAAAAAAAAATATAGGGGCGTACCTCAAAATGGCTGTAGGGGCCCAAAAAAACACATAGTACTTCAATCAGTGGTTACGGAATAACAACATTTTTTGAGAAGATCAAAATTAATTACTATAATTGAAGTTTATACCCCCAAACCCCTTTACACTTTAATTAAAATTTTTTTATGTAAATTTTTTCCCGCTATTTTCGGAAAAGAATACCCAAAAATTTGGGCATAAAAAGTCGCAATATTTTTTCAGTATGCATTTTTGCTTAAAACCAAAATTTATTTGAACTTCTCAAAATTTTTACTCTCAACTTTAGTGTTTGATACGAATCAAAAAAAACTTTTTTCCCGTGCCCACACTTTCCCCAAAAAAATTAAAGGTTCTCTCAAACCCAATGCAGCCCTTTTATAGACTGAAAATGTTCAATGCCCAATTTAAATTTTGGAAAGGGTTTTTGACTTTTTTTGCTTTAAAAAAAAACATAATCATATTTTAATTTCCCTTTCCCTTTTCCCGGTAACATAATTCGCTAATATGAGTCTGCGGGACGGTCTGCCGGGCTATTGAAATGTTTTGAGGTGGCGTGTTGGTCACATCATGTTAATTAAAATTTGTGGTCTTTAAAGTTTACGTTTGCATGTGGAAATTTTTCCCTCCCTAACGAAAGGCATGAAAATTGCATTTACAACAAAAAGCGCACGCCGTTTTAGAAAAAAAAACGCCCCCGTTATTTCCCTGGAAATTTTTTCTCGTAAAAATCCCGAGGACGGGACGGATAATCAATGCCCAATAATCTGGGTCTAAAGGGGAAAAATTTCATCTCAAACCGGGAAAGCCGAGCAATCAACCCCCATGCTCGTCGATTTCATCGAGTCTGCAGCCCAGCCCAAGCCATCTCAAATGTAGATTGTAGTTTAGCTCGTGATCGAGTCTTTGAAAAGTTTTTTAGATTTTAAGGGAACAATCAGCAACCCCTATATCAATATTCAGTTTTGACCCCCCCTTCTATTTGTTTAGCAGGAATATGAGAGGCTGTCGAAAAAATTAAGTCCACATTTTATATTGGGGATTTTTTTTTTTACAAATATTTGCCCTAAACCAATCCCTATGTTTATACTGATCAGGGAAAAAATGTGTAAATAAAGCAAATTTTTATAAAATGATAAGGTTTTTCAGTTTGGTTTAAAATTATTTGTCCTGTGGAGCCCCGCACTGTATAATTATTTTGAATAGAAGCGACATTGAGAACGAATTCTCGGGAATATTATTGCAAAGAATTTAAAATTTAAGGGTTTAAAAATTTAAAAAAGTCACATTTGGGGTTTTAATTTTGAATATAACATTTTCAAAAAAATCCCAAAAAACAAAAAATTTGTTTTTATTTTTTTTTTTAAATTTCTGTAAGCATAGGGGGAGGGGGGCCCTACTACAACGAGGTCATAAAGTTATTAAAAAACCCTTGTTTTTTTAACAACTAATGAGTTATGATAATGTTAAAACGTGCAAAATAGATGAGGTCGTGGGCGCCCTTTCTTGAAAAACAATGCGCGGGTGTGAAGGACGAGTCAGCTTTAGGGGGGGCATTTGTACTCACCCGGGATTTCACTTTTGTTGAAAACAAAACATGTTTCCCCTTCCGGATGAGCTATTTAAATTTTGTTAAAAATTATTGTCGATAAGGGTTTCGCACCCCATTTTCAAATTTGTTTCCCCGTTACAATAAAATAAACATTTTGAACTTGCCAACTCTTTTGAAAAGAAAAAAATGGGTTTCGGTACATTTTTTAAATTTAATAATTTTATTTACATTAAAATTTTGACAAGGCTACAAATTTTTAGTTTTTCGGGCCCAAAAAAAAATAAAACCTTTGGACATCATTTCCACATTTTAAAGAAATGTTTTACTAAAATTTAAAAGGTTTGGGGAAAATTTTTTCTGGGGAATTGTGTTTTATTTGGGCATTTTTTTTGGGAAATCACTTAGCTCCCCTTAAAATTCCAGCCCAACTTAGCTACATTGTGGGAAAAATTTTTCTTGATAGAACCCATTGCACATCCTTCTTACCAAATCCCATCGTTCCTGTTAGGCCCCAAGTGAGACATTTAAACCCCCCAAATTTATTCATAAAAAAACCCTTTGTGGAAACCCAGAGGGGCAAAAACGATTTTTTGACAAATGTTTTTTTACGAAGGTTTTACGTGAATAAGGGGTGGGGGAAAACAAAGGGAAAGAACAAAAATGCCAGGCAAGTCTGTCACACAACCCAAATGGGGACTAAATTAAGTAAAAAATTTGTCGCCCCTTTGTTTGGGTGTTTGTCTGACAAACAGCCGGCCGGGGGCGAGGGGGGTTTGGGGCCCCCTTCGCTAAAACGCGTTTTATGTTTTCCGTGACGTTTACCGGGAAAGTGTTATCTGGCTTTGTGCCCTTTTCCAATCCATTTTCCCCATTTGATACGGTATCTTTAGTTTAAAAAGGCCCGGGAGGGGAACCCCCTCACAATTTGAACTTTCAAAATTTTGAAACAATACTTTGACCGAAGCTTCCCTTTTTCATTGTAAAAAAAACTTTAGAATCGGAAAAGTATTTTATTTGTCTGAATCCTAAATCTGAAAACCCAAAAAAAAAACGGTTTTCACTTTTATTAAAAACGGACCCTGCCCCAAATTTTGTCGGTTTTGGGAAAAGATTTCGACGGCGAAAAAAAAGGCCCTTTGAGATAATTGGAAGGACCCCAAAAATCGTTGGCGAAAAAAAGTAATTTCGAAAGAAAATTTTTTAAATTTTTTAGAAATTTAAACATTTTAATAATTGTTTTTTTTCAAATCCATCCCTTTAAAACAAGAAGAAAAACAGAAAAGGGCGACCTAAGCATTTTCGAAATTTTTTCAAAAGGGGTCTTGACAACAATGATTTATTTCAAAAGGGGTGGTACTTTAACCAATTTATTTTGAAACAAAATGTGACTTTTTCGCAAAAAACGTTTTTGTGTATTTCCTGGTTTCACTTTCCTAGAAAAATTTAAAAAATGGGTTTTTTCTTACAAACAAGGTTTTCACGGGCCAAGAATGTGTTCAACAGGGTTTGATGAAAAGGAAAGGCCCAAATTTTGGTCCATTCACTCCTAGATTTTAGGGGTGAAAGTTTTTTTGGTGGGTTGTGTTGGCCGGGGTTTTTGTTGCCCGGATGTTATATCTCGCTTTAAAAAAATACGTTATAGTTTGACGAAGAATCATTGATCATTCTAGGGCTAAAAATTTTTATTTTTTTTGGTAAAAAAGATTTGGCCCTCTTCAGATGGAAGGGCCATGGGTTTGCCCCGGGTTTTAAAAAATTTTGGGGATTGTCAAATCGAAAAAAAAACGTCTTTATCGCAGTAAAATTTTTTGAGGGTGACAGCATATAGGCAAGGGCCCAAAGGTAGAGAAAAAAACAGGGAAAAAGGGAATTTCAAGGGGTGGGGTTTTTCATTTAGTCGAAAAAGGGGGGTTGCCAAAACTAATATTTCATCTTTTTATCCCCCCAAAAGTTTTTAGATGACAACGTGTAGGCCTAAATAAAAATAAAGGAGGGGGAAAAAACTTTCTTGCCAATAAGTCAATATTAATTTTTGAAGTAAATTTTGCTTGTTTTTTGTGTGGGTATTACTGTTTACTTAGGTACATTTAAAAACAAAATTTTTCCAAACCGTTTTAAAAAAAAGCTGTGTGAAAAAGGGGGCTTCACATAAAGTTTACTCAGGGGTTTTTTATGGGTTCTCGCAAAGCCCGCCGCCCCGGGTAATAATACGTATGACCGTAGGTTTTTTGTGGGGAGGGGGGAGTTGTGGGAGTGTGCGGGTGTAAAGCCCCGGGGGTCGGGTCACGGGGTTAAATGCTTTTCGAGGCCTGGATCCGGCTGCTCGAAACAAAAAAGGCGATCACGGTTGGCCCACCCCGAGGCGATCTGTTGCACTAGAAGGAGAAAATATGGAAAAAAACCGTTAGGACAAAAAAAGAAAATCGAAATTTCACGCCCAAGTGAAAAAAAAAAAGGGCAATAAATCGGTTGGAAAATATTGAAAAAAATGAACGAATTTTTTTTGCTCAGTCGGCTGCTTAAATACAGAAAACAGCATATACGGCTGATTTATCCGGAATTTTATAACTTTTCCTAAAAATTTTGGGAGTGCCCTTTTGGGTAGCACTTTTATGACAAAATTTTACAAAGCCTTTCATTGTTATTTTGGAAATTGGAAAAGGGGACTTTTAAAATTATAGCACACTAAAAATTGTGGATTTAAAAACAGGTTTACCAAACTGTAAAATAGGGTAGATGAGCGATTTTTTGGGAAAATAAAAATTTGTTTTTCGCACCTTTTTCATGTGAAAAGGGGTGGGGCAATTTAGGGTTTTATAAAAAAGGGTAGTAACGTTAAAAAAAAAAAATCATTGGACTTTCACTGTTATTTACGTAATACTAATTTTTTAAAAGGGGATATTTTGGGCTTCTTTAAAGAAAATCTTTACAAAACAAAATAGATAAAAAAACAAATCAATTGGTTAAAATTTTTTTGATAAAGACTTCGTAAAGAAGTTTGAAATATCACCTTTTTTAAAAAAATGTTATGTAAATAATGAAAAGTCCAATGATTTGTATTTGTAACAGCTTTAGAATTTCGGTTGGTCGTTTTACGTCTCAGACAGAATAGAAAGGGGCTGTCGGTACTGTAATATTTTGAGGAAAAAATAAAATTTCTTTTTTTTTTCTTTATGGCGTTTGTTTTACAACAATGCACGTGCAATTTTATAGGAGAATTCGTTCATCTATTTTTTTAGGGGCCCATTTTAAAAAACAGGACAAAAAAAAAAATAGCATTTTAATTTATTTCCCCTCAAAAAAATTCTTTTCTGGCCCCCTGCGGGGAAAATTCAATTTTTAAAACGAACCGAGTCAAGTCCCCTCATCATCAAATCATCGATGATGAGCGAAAGGGTTTACCCCAAACCCGAGATCGGGGAAATTTTAAATAGGGGAAAAGCCAAAAAACAGGTTGGACACGATTTTACCTGTTCCTTGGAAGCCAAAAATTACGGTTCCCCTTCCCCCTAGAGCGTTTTAAAAAAGGGCTAAGCGAATCTAATCGTTTTTGAATTTTTCACTCCTTTTTTTAAAACGCGCCATTTTATATTTATTTAATGGGGCGCGTCATAATTTTTGTATGTTTACCAAATTTTTGAATGGAAAATGTTTTTTAACTTTTTAAATAAAAAACACCCAAAAAAAAATGGGGGTCCATCTCTCGCCCCCCCCCCCAACGCTCAAGGCCAATTGCTACGTTTTTTTGTCGCTGCACTTTTAAATACCTGTTGGGGAGGCAGATAAAGAATCTGCCCTAGGCTTTTTAAATACTTTGGCTGGAGTCGAAGCCTTTAAAAAACGGGCCCTTCTTGTAAAACCGGGCAGTTGAAAAAGCTGGGACTTCTGTGTTGTTCCCAAGTCTAGGGGTGGAAGTATATTTTATTCTAGCCCAAGCTGGAAAAGCGTGGGGCGAAATAAAAAATAATGTTGACCTTTGTTTACGAGATAGACGACTATATAGGCCCCACTACTGCGGGTTTAAAGTAAAAAATTTGGTTTTTTTAAAATTTAAAATTTTTTACCAATGCCAAAAAAGAAATCACGCAAAGAAAAACATATAACTTATCGGATCTATTTTACTATCCCCCGGGAAAACCTTTGACAAATTTTGAAATTTCAAAGGGGGAAAGCTAAAGTCCCGCCGCGTTGGGTGGGGTGAGCTTTTAAAATTTTAGTTTGCGGGGTTTATTTTTTTTACTTTTTTCAAGTGCTTGTTTTTTCTGCCTACGCAATTTTAGGGGGATTGTTTTCAAGTTTCTATTGTTTTTTGTCAATGGTTTATTTTAAACCCTTTAAAAAATTATATTAAAAACTTTATTTCATAGATTCTGGGGTAACTTTTTCAAAAATTTTTTTTTCAGAAAACAATACATCCATTACCGAAGTCTGGGTGAAATATGAACGTTGTAAACCCCCCCCGTTTTTGGGCAAAAAATTCGGCCCCAAAAGTCACGAAAATATCGCCCCCCAAAAATCGGGAAAAAAAAACGTAAAAGTACGAATTCATGAGAAATTTTGTTTCGATTTTACCCAAAAACGTAGCAAGTCTAAGTTCAGAGATTTTGAAGGTCCCCTCCAATTTTTATCAAGATTGCATTTTGCCCTTTGGGCCCCCGGGAGAGAGCGAACAAACAGACAGAAACACTAACAAAAAAAAAACACCCCAGCTATTTTTTTTGGGGTAAGTAAGTGAAAAAAAAACAAAAAAACGAAAGGGCAAAATTAAGTCTTCACTTCCCTCGCTACGCTCGCACGTCAACCCAAAAAAACAGGTAGACATGTTTTTTTCTTCCCGGGGAAAAGTAGACAATTTTTGGGACAACGAAATGAAATACTCAAAACCCAACGGTCATACTTTGCATATTTTATATATATAATATATAATTTTTGTTTCTAATCGGGGGGAATTTTTGTAACAGTATGTATAAAACTAAAAAATTTTTTACTCAATTGCCCCTAAAACTTCCTTTTTTGGTTTTTTTTGGTCAAAAACAAAAGCCCGAAAAGTGCAGGAAACGGCCCCCCATTTGGCGTTGTTTCCCCCGCTTGAAATTTTAAACGGTTTTGATTTTTTATACGTTTTAGAAAAAAGTCCCAAACCCTTTTTTATTTTTTCACAAAATTTGTTTATCGGCGGTGTAGAAACTTTTAATTGGGTACAAAGGGCATGCTAAATTCAAACCTGGAAATCCTTCTTGTTGTCATGGTGGCTACTGACAACACCTGCTACCTAAATTGGCAACACTTGACATGTTTTATCGATCACGTCACGGGCCAAAACATAATTCCCAAGATTCCAATCCACCCATTTAGTGTTGCTCGAAAACATGGTTGTATCGGGGAAAACGTGGGACGATGGGCGTTTGCATAATTTTATGGTTCAATACAATTTAAGTTTGAAACTTTTAAACAATCGATAGTATGGCTCGTGGTTGGCTTTTGAGGGTTGTCAAACATGTCAAGAAATCATTTTTAACGATTCATCGAACCAAATGTCTGTTAAATGTTGTTTTTAGTATCGAAATGTGAGCTCCGGAGGGTAGTAAAATGCATTGTTCGCATGATTTGATGCTCATTCAAACAAATGTTGGTATAATTGAAATAGATGAGGTTATTTCATTGTCAACGATTTGGAGTGGACATGATGAGCCGACGTTAATATCATTTAGAAACTCAATGGTATAATATACTGGGCGTCTTCGTAATTAGCCATGCGACTAGTGCAAGCGACAACTGTCGGCCGCAGATGTAGAGCATTGATACCTTGTCACCCACACTACTGTGCTGGATCAGTGATTGACAGCAATTAGTTGCTTCATGATGAACAATGACGGATTCCAGTTGCATGTAGTGACGGCCACTCATGACTAACAGAGATCATATGTAGATCATGACGGCCACTCGCCTATTAGAGCATCACTCCACTCGTACACTTTCATATATCGAGGGTATGACGGGAAAACTGTCCTCGTATACGTATTCTCTATTTTTAATCTTTTCAAATGGCTTGCAGAAGCTGCTAAAACTTGAAAAAATTTACATTTTTAGCTCGTAAAACTCTAAAACATAGATTATATATAATTTGAAAATGATGAATTGCTATATTATCGTCTTCACGAATGGAAAAACTTCCCTCTGGTTGATGCAATCTGAATCTGAGCATTCCAGACGAAAGATTTATTTTTATTTTTTGCCGATTGCTCTATCTTTTAGCCTCGCAGAGTCACAGGCATGCGCATGCTAATTTAAAAATGTGGTATTGCCCTTGACGCTAGCACGACAGTTTTGTTTCTTTACGAACTCTGCGATAAGTGACCCTAGGCCTGCAAACTCATTAATAGTATCATAGTTTAATTTTAATTTATCAAACAAATTTTGTTGTTATTTTATATCTTAGAAGCAAGCAAATCTCACTAAATCTGCGTCGACTATCGAGTTATGTTCAAAGTTGGAGGGAGTTCTAGCAAAACTATTTATTATACATAGTGTGTTTTATTTTACAAGCATGCACTGCAACAAGTGATGGTAACCTACTTGGCAAAACCATCTCTATTATCTTCCTGTAAAGTCCAACTAATCTTATTGCACTGATGCAACTTGCACTTCACGTGTCTGAACGAGCGCACGAATGGTGACACCTCAGTCTGGGCTGGCATAAGCAGCTCTCCACGTGCATTCTTTCTACGTCCTTACGGTATGCAGCTATATATTACAGCCGATATCCTTGACATTATGTATGTGATCATATTTGATACAAAACTACCTATACAACGTAGTAGAACATACTACAACGTCACTCGATGCTGTACCAATAAAAAAATGCCATGCAAATTGACTACCTTCAGCCT